>RXPK01001810.1:0-45590 GCA_004143645.1 Protaetia brevitarsis
CCTGTACTTTGTTACCCAACCATGAGGGAAGAGCATTATGTCTTCGAGAGAGCATAAGCAAGAAGATGCTCCAATCAGTAAGCTGAACATTCAAGGAACCGTAATTCGAATTCATAAGTTAATATCAAGAAGCTGAAAGCGATGAGCGCAATGAGGCGGTAGTCAACAAGACAACTCCATGCTCTTTAGCATAATCGATTAGTTTTATGTTTCCTAATATGCGCATGAAGGAACAGAAAATGTTTGTTTGCATCAAAACCGCGTAATTAACTTCAGCCCATGTTCCCGGAGAATTATTGTTCATAAGCTCTGAATTCATTCCAGTTCGTGGAAATACAACAATTGAAGGGAAAATAAGCTTTCGCTGCACTAAAACATAGTTTAATGGTAACAGCAGCTCTCCATTCTGCCGAAGTTAAAACGCCTACTTGTTCTCTGTATTTGCAAACTATTGTTTTGGGCTCTTGTTTTTGGTACTATTGACGCACCGGTCTCATCACAGTTCAAAATCTGTCTACGGTAAATTTATGCTTATTCAAAACATTGCCAAGCAAATCAAAAAATTATCCTACTGCTATTCTGTTACAGTCCATGGCTCTTGCGGCTCTTGTCCTTTCGGGTTTTTAAATTGATAAGTCCGGATGACGTTTCATAAAGCCCATCAGCCAATATTTTCCAGCAGTTTTTGCATTTGTCCAACAATGAACTTTCCCCAATTTTTCATTCATCGACAAGCAAGGTTTCTCAAATCTTGAAGTTCTAAAGTTGTTTGCGGTGCCTTATACTCATTCGCTGTTCTTCTGCACTCAAGACGACATTCGAGAATAAAAGCTACAATATGTTGCATATTTTCGTCCAATCTCCCTCCGCGAGCGGTTTTTCTGTTGTAAGTGCGAACTATAATCTGTTGAAAGCAATGAAACGCTTTAAGTCTATTTAAACATTCAACTATATCTAGGCATAATAAACCAGATGTAGGACGATGTCCCCATGTTGTCCCACATTAATAGCCTCATCTTGCTTCTCTGGGATATTTTCTGGTTATGTTATGATAACATATTAAATATTTGAAATAAACAACGCACAATAGAAGATGTGATAAGATGCAAATATATGCCAATTAATAAGCATAAAAAAGCGTAGTTATAAATAATTTTATACATAACATATTGACCGTTGAACTCACCGCCAAAAAATAATGAAATTCTGGAAATTTCAAAATTCACACATAAACAGCAATAACTTTGTTATCACGACTAGTACAGTTTCCTACATTACAACACACATAAAATAGCACTTATCAGTATTAGGTCTGCTATTATTTCAAAGATGCTTACTATTGTTTTGTAGATAAGATGATGTCCCTATCATGCCTCGTGATCCCATCTTGCCTCACCCTCCCCTATGTGACATATTTCTGTCGTTAAATTTTTTCCATATCTGAATTCAGTATAGAAAGATTTTGTTCTGGAAACACCGGCAGGTGACAAATTCCGATTTCGTTGAAACTTCACACACTGAAAGAGTACCTTAAAATAAGAAGTAGGTATTTTCTTTAACGGCCCAATCAGCCGATTATGGGCTCCACTCCTTCAAAGTTTGAACAATTTTTCATATTTTATTAATATCTCCGAAATTATAACAAACAAATATTAAAAGATTTTTTTAACATAACTTGCATATTACACGTGCCCAAGGGTGACGCTATCTATCTTCGCAAAAAGTTAATGACGGGGGATCGAGCTCTCCCAGTATAAATATAACCAATATCTTTGTAATAATAATGACATTTCGGAAACAAAGGAGCACGATTTCGGAAAAATTATAATGCTCATAAACGTTTAAATACCTGACATATGGTAATGTGATTATTAAATACGCATGTATTACAATAGCGAACAGGATTAATCTAGATACAGTAATTAAGCTATGTAATTATTACAATAGTAGTAGGCTTTGTAAAAGTGCTCAAAACACAGATTTTGTTTACACCATGAACAGCGCACAATAGCAGGTCTATTACAAATACTACACAAGGGTTTTCGTCCACGTATCCACTCTTCTACCATGAGTACTTGAACACGTCGAAAAATCTTGGAGAAGAAAACTGATTGTGAGTTAGCACTGCAGTTTAATAATATTATTTCTTTGATGGAATCTAAATCAGAAAAAGTTCCAACAATATTTTTCCACAATCTAAAACCAAATACATCTAGAAGTTGTACCATCGCTGTGGTTTTTTTGGTATATTTAAAATATTTAACATTTTATCTTGCGGTACTAATTTCCGAAGTTCAGCAACACAATTCCCAGTCCAAGAATCAATCAAAAGTAGACTGCTTGGTGCGGTATATAAGAGGAAAGCATCATTTAACCAGGTTTTAAAATGATTAGAGGTGGGCTTTCCAGACGTCGAAGAAGAAATATGTACGTTTACAGATCGCAAAACGATAATTGCAAACTCGAGGTCAAAACTTATTTGTAGACTCCTTAAATACTAAAAATAATGGTGAAAGTAAGCGTAACATCTGCAGAAAATAACTGGCAAAATTGGTGTAATTATGTGTTAGAAATGCAAGGACTGCACAATACCCTCCAACAGTTTGATTTTTTACAGCTTTAAAGTACGACCGGAGTGTATTTCGAGATCAATTTACTCTCTGTCAGCGTTTATTACATTGCTTCTGCCAATACTACTGATATAGGGTTTGACTTGATTAATAAAATTATCGCTTACTAACCTTAGGTGTTCCGTATCAGGCGCGTAGAACGAGTAAGAAATATTTGTTACTTTCGCGATACAGTATTATGTACCTTCTTAAAATGCCCTACCCGCGTGTTCTGCTTTAAATTTTTCATACCCAATTTTTTCTTTAGCTTCTAGATGAATTATTTTTCCATTGTGAATAAAAAAAAATAAGTTATAAAAAAAATAGAGGGTATAGGGGGCTCGGTCCCCCGTGATTAACGTTGATCCTTGGGATTATATAATATGCTGCAAATTATGTTAAAAGAATCTCTTAATTGTTGTTATAATTTCGGAGATATTAATAAAAATTAAAAAATTGCTCAAACTTTGGTGAGGGGGGGGGGGGGGGGGGAGAGGAGTGGGTTCAAAATCGGCTACTGGACCGCTAAAAAAATCCGTACTTTTTATTTTAAGGTACTCTTTCAGTCTATGAAGTTTCATCGAAATCAGAATTTGACATCTGCCGGTGATCCCTTGTAAGTATAATTAAGATTTAACTTTCTAGTATAAATTTACTTTTACATGTAGTAATCCACATTGCCGTCCCAATTGTAGCTATAAATTATACTTACCTTGAGTATATTTATACTTTCTATAAAATTTTCTCCGAACTTTAGCTCAGCTAAAAAGAACAAAACTATTATAACATATGAATCTTATACCGAAACTCACGACAAAAGTCAATTAAAGGAGAGAAATAACAGATCATCAACACAACCTACTAACATTCATTAGTCCTCTTGAACAAGAGTGTCGAGCTTTGAAACTCGCTAACTTTTTCGCAACGATCAGCAGCTGCTGTTTACAAAGAACACAAACAGAACAATCGCCGAATGTAGCTTACACGCGTTGCCAAAGCAGAGACAATTGACGAACGCCGAGACTGAACGCGTTTCAGAGCGCGACACACACAATATAGTGTCGTACACGGAGTAACTAACAATGACATTATGGCCGTCCTCACGCGTAAGTAACGCGACGTGAATGTAACCGGTCGGATTCTGAGAGATTTTATTCCGGCGTCTGCTGCGACTAATTTCGGCTTTGTTAATAGTTCGAGGATGAAGTTTACGCCTTAATTATTGCCGGGATTTATTAAATTGATCTTGTCGCCTCTTTCGTCATTGTCTCTCAACGTTCCCCTAGCTCTGCAAGCTCCATAGTGCCGCCGCTATGGAGGCAGGCGTGAAAAGAACGCTCCTCATCAATTATCATTAGCCCGCAACGTGTTCTTGTCGTCGAATTTTCATAATTAGCCCGACGGTAACAGCGCGTTCGAGTGCCGGCATTGTATTTTAGGGCTTAACGAACAGGCAGTTGTTAAAATATTTGTTTTCAATGGGCTAGTAGTTACCGGTGCGGTACGGATCGCGATCATTCTGACGCTGTTAATTATTTCGCACCTCTCTCTATCACTATACACGCATACCTACGGGTTTGTAAGCGTTATAAGTACGTATCTGTGAATGCAATAGGAGGGTTTGTTACATCGCTGAGTGTTGCTGACGGTCCCAACTTTGCACAATTGGCTGCCGAAAACAATACGAGATACCATCGACACGTTCTGTGGTCTTGGATAAGGGAATGATATACGCTGGTTGGTCGTTGTCAAAAGAAAACTCGCCGTCTATACTATACATGCCGAATCATGTTTTAATTTTGAAAATTCCAGTTCCGAGTGTGCCATACACTGAAAAAAAGTCATGCATTTTTAAATACACCCACATAACAGACTAAAAAAAGCGCGTCACCGGTATTTGTATTAAGTTAGGTAGACATTTTAAGGTTGACGTTTTCTCCAATACAGTTGCACTTACTTATGGTGTACCTCAAAGCAGAAACTAGAGCTACTACTTTTTTATTTAATGATATTGATGACTGTCTGAAAGGAAATGAATACTATCTCTATGCTGATGATCTGACTGTGGTAGTCGTGTCTGACACGGTTGATGGGGCTTACGAACGTCTTTAAGCATGATCTCATAACAAATACCTTATCATTGACAACAGTAAAACTAAAATAATGCACATACGTTTGCCACCCCTTGCAGTGTCCGTTGATTACCCCAATATTGTTTTCCATGAGCATAAGCGTCTGCATGATGCTTCACATATGACTGTAATTGTAATTGTTGTAAAAAATTACAATTAATAAGTGAAATACGCTTTGGGTTAATCACATCACCTCGTGTGTACAAGACTTCGTCTTTTTTGACATAGATTTTATTATCTATCACAATTCCGTTACGAACGATGTATACTATTTATTATTCCTTGATAGAGTCGGTGTTGTCTTACGGTATCACGATTTACGGTAGTGTTTCCTAATACCTGTTAAATAAACTGAGCTCTGTGCAAAGACTGGTACTGAAGAATATGTCCTCAGTAAGACCTTCAGTAATAGACTGGTATAGAGATCGTTGTATACTCAGTGTTAGAGGCCTTTACCATTATCATCTCCTAATAGATGATTGTTTTCAACTGCATCGGTTTCCAGTGCTAGATCATGACCGTTCCACTAGGTCAAAGGAAGCTGGTGATCTCAGTGTTACGAAGTGGACAAATAAATGTGATCGTATATGTTTCGAGCGCTGGGTGCAGACTCTTTTTCGTTTGCAATGCTCCTACGCGTTCCTACGCGCTTTCTTCGGCTGTCCGCCAATCCGAGGCGTTACACTGTTCGCGTGATTCGCGCCAAGTGCTGTTATTCGCCTGGGATTACTATGCCGCCGCTTACGTTACCGCACATATACAGCTTAAATTGCTTTACAAATATCACCTATTTACGTGTGCACCTAAATAATATGAAATCGAATATCTCATGACAACAATAAATAATAAGTTAAATTTAAAATAACATAAATTCTAGGCGTCCCATTCCATAAACGAGATCCCGATAGTGAGGATATATCAATCTAAGGACAGAAAGATTATATATAAGGAGTCAGAATATCCAAAAATCTAGTACTTTTTTGGTTTATTTGAATGTTTTAATTATTTTATAAAAATAATTCTAATTTCTTTGACTTCCAACAGCTTTGTTTTCGTCAGAGCTACCGTTTTTATCCGCGACTGTATCGCACATGCAATTAGCCCGATGAGGACTTATCACACAAAGTTCTGCGACGATCATGATGAGTCGAGACGGAGATAACGCCAACAACGAGTGCAGCATGATTAGAAAAGTCGTTCGAATCCTCCTTCGAGCACGCACAAACAACAAACAAGTCTTCCTCCGTCTCCTGATGGAGCCGCGCGTGCTAGTAGGAGACGTTAGGGACATTTTCTCCGTTCCCGTCTTGATTTACGGCCCCAATTCCTCTTTATTTCTCTCTCGGCTCGATCGGAGCGCGCGGGGGTCGTTTTCTTATTTATCGAATGAGAATCATTTCCGATTGATAGCACGCTAAAGGCTCTTTACTTTGTAGCGGCACATCTGTCGATGTGATTCCGTGTTTTCCTGGCGTTCTCCTCTCCTTTTTTTCCTTTTTTATCTTTCATTTTGTACCTCTCTTTTTCCGTTTTACAACCGTACCCGTGTAGTTTACACGGAAACCGGTAAAGTTTTCTAATAGGAGGAGCCTCGGGGACGCTGCTACGTC
The DNA here is from genome assembly GCA_004143645.1 of Protaetia brevitarsis. NCBI lineage: Eukaryota > Metazoa > Arthropoda > Insecta > Coleoptera > Scarabaeidae > Protaetia > Protaetia brevitarsis. The sequence continues at coordinate 6,352 of RXPK01001810.1, forward strand.
GTCGATCGCGAACAGACGCTCAGATAACATCGCGGAATACCTCGACTTTTAGGGTAATTAAAAATACACAAGTTACGTGCGGGCGCAATGAGGATTATTACTACGTCGTAGTCGCTGGTGAGTGTACATTTTCATCGTCTTCGTGCACCGCTCGCTGAATAATGTCCGAATTGGTTTTTGGTCTTTCTTTTTTGGCGATTTACACGGAATTTAGTCGATGAATAAATTACGATTTCTACAGCAACATGCTAAATTAATACTGTAAAATACCGTAATACAATGGAGATATCGTGCCTTAGCGCCATCTAATTGATAGATGGTAACTACGATAAGAAAAGGAGTGGCAGGGCTCGAAATACAGGATCTCTGTAAATTTTCGGTAGACTTATATATAACGATGTTCTTTGTATATTTTTTAATCAAAAATTTTAATGCTGTAGCGTTGTACTTTGCCCCCTGTGTTCACAGGAGTGCACAGTGGTCCGAATTTAGTTGAAAACGGAACTAATTATTATTTTTTCATTAAATCGACTCTTGATTAGTTGTAGATCTTCGAAATATAGTAAAAAAAAATTAGGTATAGAGTTACTTACTTTTTAGAGAGGAAGATTAGAAAAACTTCTCTGCATTTTACAAGCTTGCAAAATACATTATTTTATCAGTTATTTTATATAGTACGCTAGGCGTGTGTTAATATATACACGTATCTACCCAGAAAAAAATATTATTAATTATTTCTCCTGCTATTGGTTGGCATAATATCAACTTTGGTTTTAGTGAAACATTAAAACAAATCCCCGCGAGTCCCCGCTTTACAAACATTACCCAAAGATAGCTTGAAGTGTCTGTAAAAACATAACATTTTTACGTGCGACCACTTGCTCATTTGAAAGTTATTTATTTTATTGCAAATCGCGACAATACTCCAATATCAAACATATAAATAAATACCTACAGCCCGCATCTTTATCGTATTATTATTTATATGGTAATGTTGATAGTGTGTGTAATGAAACACATTATCCTTTGTTTAGTTTAAACATAAAATTGGATTATTGTTAAAATATTTTTTCGTGTGGCAGTATAGTTTTTATACGACGAATTATAACTATTGGAATTACATAACTATAAAAATAGACTTAATAACACTGTTAACTAATACTTAACCTACCAGGAAAAGTCCACTACATGTTGCTAAGGAAACATCTTTTCGATATACTACGAGAAAAATCTGTAGAAAGCCGCCGTTTGCAAACTGAACACCTTTTTAATTACCTCGTTCAGTGCTGGACGTGGGAAAAGGTCGTCGAAAAAGAGTGGCCAAGGAGTACGGCCATTGTAGGCCAGTTGGAACGCAAATATATTAAAAGTACCGGGTGCACAGATAAAAATACGGAGTTGAATCTAACACCGTTTTAACTCTTTTCCGGTGTTCCCTCGCGACCATCCGTTCAAGGAGCCTCCATTCGGAGTAAATGTTTTGCCTACTAAACGGATGGAATACAGAGATAATTTTGCTTTCATGGGGGAAAAACATCTTTAACCGAGGCAACCTAATCCGTTAAGGAGCAATTTGCTCTCTTATGCAGTTTTACTATTTTGCAATAAATGTAAAAGTTTCGAATGGAGAATTTTAACTCCTACTGCTGTCTATTAAAATGAATAACGGATGTTGTTCCCCCATATGTATGCAAATATACTATCGTATCAGATAAATTATCTCCGTTGCTAATGCAAGTACTCCACTTGGAAATAAATTACATCCGCAATAAACAAACGTTAACTCCGTTTCGGAATGTAATTCATCCTTTACACATGAATTTATTTACCGTTAAGAAGGTTACCTGCCACAGAGAGAGAGAAGAGAATATCTCTCTAGTGAGAAAGGTTTTTAACTCTATTTTTAGTTACCTAGCTCATAGTAGCTAAGTTAACATCATATTGGAGTTCATCAATGAGGGCTATTCTATGTGGACAGAAGCACCTTGCTCAGTGCATTTATTCTACTATATTTATCATTAAAAATGCATCAAAATGTCGTCGAACCTCAAGTTCTTGAATTATTTTTGATATATTCCTAATGATTACTAGGATAAACACACTAAAGCACGTCCTCTTCTGTATTTGTAATAAAAATTCGTATTCGTAGAATTGACAAATTACACATAAGATAGTCGCTTCTTACGAGCTTTATCTACATCTGCCCTGGTGATTTTGCTCCCATAACTCTTACCCATCTTTTACGGTTTTCGTACTTTACTCTGATGTGTATGTTATAAATTTCAGGTACAGTGCATTCCGCCAATCCTTCTCCATTCTCGAACTATTGCAAAAGTGACTACGTCCAGATTGTTGCACATGCGCTGCACAAATATCGCTTTAATAAATGCGCATGCCCTATGCAAACTTGCAAGTTTCAAATGTTTAGGGAAACAGTACGATTTGGAGAACAAATGTTCCCAATCGGAAGGTATCCTTTCCCTTTTTGGCGTTGAGGTATTAGAATAGAAACATCTGTTAAGTAAACAAATTATCACTCCGTGAAGGAGAAAATAAATGCAATGTTAGGGATATTTGTCACATTTAGGGCTTAAATACGGTAGTGTAGATGCGGAGCGAAAGCGGAGATTATTTCTTCTTGAAAAAGCGGTAGAAACGGAGTAAATTCATCTCTCCGTTTTGGTTGAGATTTTGTACAAAACCGAGGAAATACTTTCTGTTTTAAGCATGGCAACTCCTTTTTGGAACAAAATAGTTCCAAAACGGAGACTCCCTATTTCACTCCCATCAAATTTTTACCTGTGTGGGTTAACTCATGGCCCCATCCGTATAAAGAATCTAGCGAAAGAGAAGTACGACTTATAAGAATCGGATGTTTCAAGATTGGCAGTTTTAAACCACGTGGTGGATATTTAAATTCCCCATCATTGTGATGATAATCTGTGCCCGCTGGTGAGTTAAAGTCTGGATGTCGTCGCTAGTGATCCTACAGTCCAAGTGCCATCTGCAGTTAGGGATACCCGACAAAGTACCCGACGAAGTAGCCGTTTTCGAGGCGATCACCGCCACGTACGTCGGCAGAGGATCAACTCACCGAGATAACGCCCAGTGCAAAGAACCAACAGAAACCGCAAGTTTACCGCCCTAGGTATAATTATTTCTTTGTTGTTATTAGTTGTAACCTCAAAGCCAATATTTCCCTTTGTCCTTTGTTTAGATTCAATAATTTCAATAACTAAATAACATTTCAATGGGGTCCCCATTTACCTTATCTTTTATTATTGCTCTGTTCATTTTTTCATTGTTAAGGAATGTATTTTATGAGTAAATTGTTTAAAAAAACTGTTGTTAAAGTGAAACCAATATCTCTCATTAGTATCAGGTAGTCTCTGTGTTTGTCCTATACAAGATAAAACTATTACTAATAATACTGCTTTTAATTTAAATTTATATTAAATATTCACTAAACTTCCTCGTTTCCTGTACCATCTATAATTTGAACAACAAATTTAAGGTAAGTATATTGTATATTTATAGCAAACCATTACCTTCTAGATATCAGGTATTTAGTGAACGTGCATTAATTATATAATAATAATTAATTAGGATCTCTTTCTTGCTAGTTCTAAGTAATCTGTGCTTTTGTCCCCTATCCAGCTGAACTTTTTACTTACAATAATTGTATTTTTATTTATGATTATTAAAGTTTTCTCTCAGTGTTCTTTTAGCGAAATGAGCTACATAAAAATGGGTGCTAACTAATTGAGTATTAAAACTTTCGAAACTTCGTATAGAGGCATCAGAATATTTTTCAATCAGAGATCTAATCTAACAAAGAAAGGTGGCCACGTGCAGGTTTTTTTTTGCGAATGTCTACACACCCTGTATATTTAAGCTAATCTTAACACCAAGCCAATCTTGGTGTGTGGTGTTTTCTATGCATATTATTAGCTGAAGTACACATTGCGAAACTCTTAAGAAGTTTGGATGTTATTCGAAATAATAACCTTGTATATTTCCAAAATAGTTGTCAGATGCAGCCCGTTTTTCTAATTTTCTATTTTAGTGTTCTGCTGATGTAAACTTTTTTCAATACAAGAGGGTTTCCGCACACCGTCCAATTTTAGTAAACCTTGAAATTAATAAATACCCCAGCGACCGTAACAAATGAAGTTTCGCCACTTCGCAAATGGGAGCGAAATAAGCATAGCGACAGTGCCAGCCAGTGTCCAAGAGAGCATTAGCCCCATCCCTCTCAGGTCGCTTCCATTCCGTATCCGCCCCGTCGTGCACACGCCGTCGAGAGATTGCGGACTGAATGACCTACCGTTATAATTTCATTAACGTGGACTAGATAAATGAGCCTTCTCTGTTAAGATGCGATGCGGAACGGACCTCGGTATAGGCGTCAGCCTGTTAGGCCGCCCTGCCGCAGTCCGACATTTTCTTCAAACAAAACGAAAAGCGCTGCTATTCGCACACATGCACGCGTTCGACGACACTCCCGACGAGTATAATAAAAGAAAACAAGAAATAACCATAAGTTCCGGACGCTCTAGATGAGTTGCAGAAGTTGAACAATGTCGTTTATTAAATAACAGGCGCTCTAGACGTGTATATGGGCGGATGATACACGAACGTAAACACACATACGAGATGAGACAGGCAGACACAAGTGCTGTTCGCCGAAGATGGCGAAGGACATTACCGAACTGTTCGTTATAAGTTCTCGGCCACTCATCGACATGATGACGATATATGTATTAGAGCGGTCCTATTTATTTTAGGCGGTGTTATTTGAAAAGGGCGACGCGAAATGTCAATAAGATAGTTATTGGATATGAAAGCATTTCCAGGAATGTTCTTAATTTGCTAAAGCTAATAACAAATCCCAATATTTATTCTCGTGTATATGATAGGTATATGGTGCTTACATATTGTTCGTCTATTAATTTTTATTGATAGAAAGTTATCATTTTAGATTGCCAGAAACTCTCATAAAGCTGGAATAACATATTGGTAAGTTATAAATCTAAAATTGACATACACTACATTTCCACAAAGGTCATTTGGGTTAACAGACGAGTTACGTCATCCCTTATAATTTTGGGCAATATTTTTAAAATAATCTGCTACTAACTACAAATAATCTGGTGTTTGTGTTGGAAAACTTAAAAAAAAGTGTAGGGTGAAGCGTGAAACTTATTAGTGCAACTGTGATCAGTGATCAGACTTGAGTATGTGTCCGACAACAAAATGTGAACACCAATCTATGGTAATTTTTCCTTCATTTATATTATCTACTAAAAGAATCGTTTTATAAAGGGCATGATTATGACATGAACTAAACTCAAGAATTGTTTCATTGAGTTAAAATGTGTAATGTAATTAGTTCAGTTTAAGTTGTTAGGATGAAATAAATAAATGATTTAGTACGATTTGTTGCTTGCTTCTATTCATCAAATGATTATTTAACTCCTGTTAAAATTCCTAATTATAAGAACCGCTGTTATTTACCTGTTTGATTTATTAATTTTCTACCACTCTTAAGTTTATTTGCAATTGGCACCATTAGGTACATACATTAAATAGATAAAACCCTTTAAGCGTTAAAATAGTCAATAATATTATAAAAAACAGTGCCAAATATTTCTTAACCGCATTTTAAACGATACTGTTGAAGGTTTTCTCAACGCATGTGGTAAGTTTACTCTATAATATAGCACAACTGCAAAAGAAAGATTTCTCGTATAAAGGTATATTATGTTTCAATAAACCTTAAGATTTATGTACATATAAATATGCTGGGGAAAGTAAGTATTTTTGAGTATAGGAACGTGTCTCTACAAGATTGTCTGTGGTATTCCAAATATCAAACAAATAAAAGACTTTTGTGCAGCAAGTACTCACTCCCGTTCCACAGCAATTCAACAAATTACAACATTATATGGCATTATAGAATATGTCTGTGTGTAGTAGCTACACGTCAATCAAATTTCGTTTTGGCCAGGTTTTGGCAAGGTGTTTTTTAGTTGATTTAACACTTATAGTGCGGACTATTCAAATTACTGGAAACATAGTGTAAATGATTAGCCCATCTTAGCTCTTGATTTATTATAACTCCAAGTAATTTTACTTCCTCCTGCATCATGCGATCACACCGAATAGCGGCTAAGGTCTCTGTTTGTAAAAGCAAAAATAAGTAGCTTTATTGGTATTTAGAAGTAGCACATTTACAGTGAACCATAGTATTACACCGTCAATTGCGTCCTTCATCCTATGTTCTAACTCATCAACAGTTTCAGTCGTCATTTTACCGACGTATTATTTGCGAAAACTACAGGACAGTCAGAATTTAAGTATCTTGACAAAAAGCGTCAATAATGATCTCAGAACCGATCCTTGAGCGACACGAAAAGGTAGATTAAACTTAGATGACAGTACCATCAATGTTAACAGTTAAGTGTCTCTCAAATATAAGAGATAGTATCCAGCCTAAAGCAATTCCGCGAAATCCAGTTGATAAAAGATTACTTTATGAATTAAGTTAACGTAAGCACGATGAAAGCCTACCAAAAAAGATATCAGCAATCAATTATTATTGTGTATATCTCTCTGTAAGCTTGCTCTATATAATCAACTAAAGTGATCTTCAATTACCTCTGCTTAGCAAAGCCATATTGCCTTTGATGAAAAATGTTAAATCTTTGCAAAAAGTTATAAATTTGATCATACATATTCTTTTAATCACAATCCAATTTCACAGTATTTTAAAACTTGAGCATGAGGTTTATGAACATACACAACAAATTATTATCACACAATTCATAGAATCTCTTTGTCCACCTTTCCTTTCATTGCTAGAAACGTATCTAATTTTATAAATTCTTGCGACTTACTCTCACAAGATAGACATTATTCGTTATTACGTCCCATTGTGGGACCGTGAAAGCTCGAAACGAATCTGCTGAAGAGCACGCACCGTCACGGAGGCAGCTCCTCCGTTCTTGCTCGTTCGTCTTTCCCATTGTCTGCGCCGGTAATTAGTAAGTCAGCGCCGATTAACCACGGCGATACTCGTTCGTCTAACGCTATTATGATTATCCGTGACAGGACGAAGGAACAGGACGGAGGGGACGCTTTTATTAGCCGTACGGCCATCATTAGTGCCATGAAGACGTTGACGACGTGAACAATCAGTTCAGGACCGGGAAGTGATGTGAACTTCTGCAATAAAACTTCGACTACCATTGATAAAAGACATACATATCCTAGAAGGATAGAGACATGATTGAATCGTTAACTTTTATAAATGTATTGAGCTTTTTAGATAATTTTATATGGACTTGGCGTACCTTTCTGCCTCTTGGAATATATCTTTACCATTTCATTTCGTTTGGCACGAATTATCATAGTTCATATATTCTAGAAAATTAGTAGGGGTTCTTTTTCCTAAGATATTCGAGTATTACAGAATAAAATATTATTTTTAGATATAGGACACGCCTACTGAAGGTAATATGTTTTTCCAACATTTTTTCGACTGCAAATAAGTGAAACCCTTATGGAGCTACTTAATGTTGGGCTAGTTTTTGTTTTGATCTTTTCCTGTTAATTTCCTTGTTAGGGACTTTGGCATGTACACTTAAACCGAGTGTTGTAAATGCTGCTTTTTGTTTAGTGAAACCTTTAAGGAGTCAAATCAACCCTGAAATTGCGATAATTTATAGTTTCTTTATTTGGTATTTACGCTGTTCTTACGAATAGACAGAAATTAAATATTATATCACTGAATTTGTGCTTTATTGGTTTGTCAACAGTAGATGATTTTTTTGACCCCATCGCAACTAATTTCCATCATATGGAAAACCGCAGAATATATATACAGGAGTGGCATTTATCTGTGGACGGTTTATTATGGCTAATCTATCCAATTCACTGACATATGTTTTAAATAAAAGTATTTCAGGAACAAATACTATATTACCACACAATTATTTTTATGTATACAGGGTGTTCAGTTTAGCCTGCACGTTATACAACTTTGTTATTTAACAACTTTGTTATTCTAGAAAAAAAATTTATTTACAAGATTTATTTGAAGAATCAACACCGCTTCTACTTATAACAATTTTGCGATAATTTTTTAGAATAGTTGTGAAAATGTGTGAAAGTTTATAGCTAACAAATAATTTCTTTATTATATTATACAGGGTGTTTCTGCAGTGAAAATAAAGCTAGGTATGTTTAAACATGTGAAACTCATTTTTTTTCAAATACAACACCTTTTACATTTTTAATGTAACAAGATACAGAATTATATTCTCTTTCGATCACATCTAACATTTCCTATAACTAAAGTTAATACTTTTTGGTAATTTTGAATATATTGTTTAGTACAAGAAAAACACTAATAGATATTCCTGAACAACATTCATAGGAAAATTTAGGTTTTTGAGATCATTATAATGTCTTTTATAATAATTTTTTGACTAAGCATCTGTATATTTTATCCTTCATTAATTTATACTTAGGTACCTACACGATAAACATTTGAAGACCTTTTATAATTTTTTATTGCTATAAAAATAATGGAATAAAATATGCAGGTGTTTAGTCAAAAAATTATTATGAAAGATATTAAAATGATCTTAAAAAACTTGAATTTGTTTACGAATGTTTTTTTTTTTTTAATATCTATTATTGTTTTTTCTTGCACTAAATATCAAAGTATTAGCTTTAGCTATAGGAAATGTAATATGTGATCGAAAGATAATTTAATTTTGCATTTTGTGACACAAAAATATACAGGTTGTTCTATTTGAAAAAAAAAGTTTCACGCGTTTAAAGATACCTAGCTTTAGTATCACTTCAGAATCACCTGGTATAATATAACAAGGGGGATTATTTATTGGCAAAACTTTCAAACATCGTCACAACTATTCTGCAAAATTATCGCAAAATTGTTATAAGTAAAGACAGTATTTTCGAAATGAACCTTGTAAATGCAATTTTTTTCTAGAAAATCGAATATCTTCGAAACTCTTCGGTTTTGGTGTAGAGTATGTAAATCAAATCTGCTTTATTTTGCATTAAGGAATTAAAAAAAATGTAATAATATATATTGGGTGTTCTATTTAAAATAACGAAGTTATATAACGCACAGGCTAAACTGAACATCCTGTATACATAAAAATAATTTTGTGGTATAGAGTATTTGATCCTGAAACACTATTATTTGAAACATATTTCAGCTAACTAGGTAGGTTATATAAATGTACTCCCTGTACATTTATATAATTACAAAGCAATGGCTTGGAAATAATTCTACATACCTGCTTTCCTAAAGAATAATAAAACTACAAAATTACTTACGGTATGGTTCACCAATGCAGGCAACTTTACTGTTTGACTGTTGGTGTGAGCACTACTCGGCAAATCCGCATGCATATAATTCGTGACTCGCTCAGTATGTTACAGAAACCAAGAAGTAAAATTAAAATTAGTTTTTGGTGTTACACATATATAGGAATTTAAAACACTCTATTTTTTATATTAAAAAAAAACGAATAGTTTACATGTAAGGCTTTATTTTTTTTTATTTCTAATTTACCAAATTAAGCATCTAAAGAGCTCCAACCTTCCTTTCGCATAATTTGCCATTAAAATCAATAATTAATGTATTTACCATATGTTTTCTATTTTGTTCCGTGGGCACGTTGGATGTACTGTCTATAATATAGAGAGTAGCGGAATTGCTCGCCACCCATTTGCTGCAAAAATATATTTGGTAGAGCATTTCCAAAATAATTTAGAAGTTAATTTTTATATAAAAATATAATCTTATATCTAGTAAGGGGGATATAATTATGTCTATACACGTAGGGAATATATCCAGAGGATTAGTTGTGAGCATATTTAAAGTTTTTGGTTAAACTTCCTTTCGGCAAATGGATCGGGATTAGTTATAAGGGTATCAGAAAAAATCTTATCCTAAGATGAAGAGGTTATTTAATTAGCCAACCTTGAGTAATTGTACCAAGGCTTTAAGGTTATTTTGTTTTTGGATTTTTTTTGTTAATATAACTATTTTTTTTAAATAGCCATATTATCAACAAGAAAACAAAGGCTTGGTACAATTAGAAAAAATTTATGTGCAGTAGTTCAATATATCCACAATAGAAGAATTTTGTGATATGAAACTGTTTTTCTTTAATGACAATGGCGTATATCACAAAAAAAAATTATTGTAATTTCGACGGTAGATTAACTCCCTTCAACTCTTCACACAACCTGTAACCAGTGTCCTTTTGCAGTTCGTATGAGAAACACTTCGGAATTTATTAAAATTCACGGTCAGACTCCTCTAGTGCCAGCTTCAATTCATTCATTTTGCCCTGAAATATTCTTGAAAATTGGTTAATGACAATGAATCGTTTTGAGGGTTAATAATAAAACAGGTATTAACATACTTAAGCCAAAGAAATAGACTCAAACAAATATTATTTTCTTAAAATGAAGAAATAAAAGAAAAATGTTTAAAGAATTTTCTTTGGCCTTAAGAATCTTTTTTGTCAGTGTAGTAACTTCTTCTATTACCTATTACTGTTATCGTATTATAACATTTATTTATTCGGTTATTCTTGCCTAACAACACATGGGTCACCACATGAGATGGAACACATTTTATATGAAATTACGCAATCTCTCGTCTTTTCCGTTTAGTTTGACAAGTACGTCAGTGTCAGTTCATGTTCCCAGTTACACGCTTTTGTGAAATACATATATTTACTTGAAGGACATCAAATAATAGTTTTTGTTTTGTAAAACATTTAAAACGACTATAAAAACTGAAGACATCATGAAGGTAATAAATTCATTCTTTGAAACTAATGGCACACAATGGAAGAACTTCTGTGGAGTGCGTATCGATGAAGCACCAGCTATGCTTGGTTCGAACTTGGGCTCTCAGTTCAAGAGTATATAGGCACCGCAAATAAAGTGATTATGCTGCATGCTTTGCCGATTTGCATTTGTTATCAAGACTCTTCTAAAGTCTTTGCAAGAAGTGTTCTATTTTTTTATGACAATCTTCAATTATATAAAATCAAGTACCCCCAATACAAATAAACTGCGATGATGAAGGTCTTTTCCTCAACATTGCTGCTTGTTGGTTATTAACGAATTGAAAAACGAAATAAAGGGAAGTTTTTAGAGAGGAAAGGAAAATATTGGTTCATGATTAGTGGATAATAATAATTAATAACCATGAATCTTTGAACTTTTGAATCTGAAATTGAAAGATATTTTCAGCAGTTTTCTAAACAAGTATCTTTGAATGTGGCTGACATTCCCGACAAAATGCAAGATGAATTTTTGGAACTGCCATATGATTTTTCAAAGCGTGGTACTTATATTTCAGGAAAAATCGTAGCTTCAATTTTGGTATGTTATGCGTCATTCATTTCCCAAAGTTCCCATTTCGAATATTAGTAACATTTGTTTTCGCTTACCTCAGTGAAAGCGGATCTTCAAGATCAAGATGGCATCGGATTGGCTTGAGAAAAAGTCAACCACACTCGTTTAGAAGATGCGAGCTAATCATCACATTATATAATACAAAATTAGCATCACCTTTGGTTCAGTCCTAAAAATATTTATCTTCTATTTTATTGATCAAATACTGTAAAGAGGGGATTGCGGACATTTTACGAACAGAAAGGAACTACTGGTTGGGAGCCACTGTAATTACAATAACCATACTTGTAAGCATATTTATTTTCTGAGCTATTTTAATGTTCGCTCATCCTCTCATTGAATTATCCAGTCATCCCTCATCCAGCGGCTCAAAATACATACAAAACCGCGCAAACAAAAACAGAACAAAGTTAAACTTATAAATCCAGCCGCAGCGAAATCGCATTTTTAAGGCACGCTCCACGAAAATCTAATACACATTTGAACAGGGAGGTAATGTAATATCGCTTCCGTGCATTTAGTACTCTCATCCTGTTCGTTTAAATTTTGTTACCACGTCGCGATGCGCGTTGCTGTCTATCTCCATATTCGATATTAAGTTACAGCGACACGCGCGCTTTTAATGGAAAATTTATTGCGGGAAAGCGAGACGGAGAATTCGGCTCATGTAAACACGGTTAGAGGGCGATGTTTGCAGACAGAAACGGAGTACCGAAAGCGCGCGTTAGTCTATGACAAATTGTTCCTCCGGCCAAGGTGTCCCGATGATAAACTGCCTGCTCTTAAGGCCGACCAGCGGGCAGCTAATGATACCCCTGTCCACCCCTTAATTCCCTTATTGTGCCTTTGATCTAGTGCCGACACCTTGACCTCTCTCTTATGTGCGTCGGTCCAAGATCGGAAAGAGACCGGTCCTCAAGCTTCAAATTACAAGATTACAGCGTCGTTGATTGTTTCCTGCACGTGTATTTGTAGCGGTCCTGCTAGTAGCTCTTAGTACGGCGGACACCACTTAGGAAGGAATAACGGTCAGATTTCACAGAATTAGTTGAAAGGAGGTGTTCTCTGCTCGTCGTTATCTTGACAGTGATTTTATTGCGATGGGAGGAGATCTAATTTATTAGTACACTGTGAAGAAGGAAAGAAATTACAGTAAGGGTTTCTGTTTTAATATAAAATATTTCATAAAAACCTCTTCAAATTTTAAATTTGGAAAGATTATTATAGAGGAAGGCAAATACACTGTTCAAAATGAAAGCATCTAGAGAACAGGCAGTCCTAGCGAACCGCCATTCCTCTTGTGAATATCGCGCTTGTATCTTATGATATATAATTTTTTACAATTTTAAGAAGTTCTACGGTCCCGGAAACATGGCAATTCATATCAAAGACAGAGATGATTTCCTTGGGATGCTGGAGACAGTTTGGTCGTTCTCAACTTCTTTGCGACGTGGTGTGGTCCTTGCAAAATGATTGGGCCCAAAGTTGAAGACTTGGCTAAGGAATTCAATAACATTCTTATTTTGAAGGTGGACGTCGACGAGTGTGAAGATGTCGCCGTCGAATACAACATCACCTCAATGCCTACATTCGTCTTCGTAAAAAATCAAACGGTTGCCCTGCAATTTAGCGGCGCCAACTACGATAAACTAAGGCATAGTAGATTTGAAATAAATACTTAGTATCGCACTTGTTTTCCAGCATTCTCGTTTGTTCATTTTTATTAATTCCTTTTTTGAAAAAGGATTTTGTACTTAAATATTATACCACCTCTAGAGAGGAAAATTATTGGCAAAAGAATAGACCTAGCTACACGTATAGAAATCATTTCCTTTAAAAATTATAATTTTAGCCTATTCGCTTCAAATTTTTGTAATCAGCAGAAAGATGTGTACTTGTGACTTACTTAAATTGGACATAATTGTCGATATTTTTGATTTATTTTATAACACAAGGGTAGCTTCAATTCAAACGACAAAAAAAACAAAAGCTGATTGCTGAACGCCTTAAATTTTCAAATAGATTTGTATGTATATTATATTGTATTGTGTAATTTAAATATAGAATTTTACAAAAAGAAACAAGGAACTTCCAACTTTGATATGTATTAAGTTAGTATAGCTATCACATGAGGCTAGCGGCAAACCAGAAGCATATTTCGTTGATAATTTGCCATGCGAGAATTGATTTTGTTGCTTCAATAGTTTCCGAGTACCGATATATTGTACAGGCTGTACTGGGATATTGGATTTTTTCAACTTCTAGTAGGAATTTGATTTTGAAACTTACAGTATAGTCATGGTTCACTGTGATCTATTTAAGGAAAATATTTTCAGCTTTATAACTCTTTCGGTATGCAGGGTGCTGATAGCAAATTTCTTATTTTAAATTGATTAATGCAATTTTCATAGGTCAAATGAATTTACTGAGTCATTTGCAACTAATGGATGTAAGTACAAAGAAGTAGGTGTAAGATGTTATAGCAATAATCACTGAATCACATACAGGGGGTTCAAAAACGCGTCTCCAATATGGATACCTTTAAACTCACAAAACTTTTTTCCTTCAAATGGAACATGGTACTTTTTACTACAGCATTGAATGCAACGTGAAATTCTACATCGATTGATATTGGGGTTTGGTACATCTATTGTTGATAGTTTTTTGAAATATTAGCATCTTTTGCATAAAATATGCGTAAATTCCAGGTTTCATGCAAATAAAATGAGTTCTTTTCCCACAAAACACTCTGTATATTACTTCCGTAACCTATCTAAGTATCTATATTTCAGGTATCCAATGTTACTAGTTTCTTACTAATAGTACATCTACATGTCTTTTAGTTATAGCGAATGCACATTAATTATTAGAAATTAGTAAGCCATGAGACGCGATAACAAATATTTATTGGTAGTAATTTATCAAATTGTGCAGTGATGAACCAACACAATATTTACAAGTTATATCTTTTATAGTGAGTCTTATATAATGTCTTGTCCAACAAGGAATCAATTCTTGGGCAATAATAATTACAAGCATAAAGGATAAGTAAATTAAAATTTACTTTAAAATTAACAGAACGCAATTACTTGGTACTAGATAGTATGCAACCTTACAAGATATAAAGATAACCTAACTACGTAAACAAACCAAAAAATAATAAATAAACATGTTTATGCGGATACTAACTAAAAACATCTGATATGTGTTTATTTGCATATTGACACATAATTGTAACCGGTGATTGAGCTAATGCATTTGTACATGCCGTCGGTAGAAAAAAGGTCTGTATGAATCTTGCAGCAATACGTGGAACATAGAATTGTACCTTTGATGACAGATCAGAGCAATCGATTTTACTACTAATTAATTTCTGCAATAACATTGCAGCCTGCTGGTCACGTCTGCCAGTCAAAGGCTCCATACGTATCTTATCCATAATATTCTGCAGGTCAGCTCCTCTTGGTGGATAATAGCCGTATAATTTATGAGATATAAATCGCAGAAACCTTCGTTGAATGCGCTCTAGGGTTTGAGCATGCGAGATATATATAGGGTACCATACAATGCTAGCATACTCCAGCTTTGACATTACAAAAGTAAAAAATAATGTCCTTATTAGACCAGCATCACTAAATTCCTTGGATGTTCGTATCACAAAACCCACGCAGATTTACAGAGATCTACTATCGTATGTGGTACGAAGCTAAAGCATGAATCGAACAATACGCCAAGATCACATATTGAAGTTTTTACCGTTATGGGTAGGCCATTTATTGTATAGGTATCTATACCCCTGGTATTCCTTCTTGTGTACGAGACGGTGTAACATTTAGAGATATTTAGTTTTAACATATTAATCTTGCACCAATTGCATATTTTATTCAGTTTACTTTGTAGTATTGCAGCATCGTTTGGATGTGTTATTGCCGAGTAAATTTTAAGTCATCTGCATACGCTAGTGCTAGACAATCCAACAGGGACAGCAAATCATCCATATACAATAGGAAGAGTAAAGGGCCTAGATTAGACTCTTGCGGTACTCCAGAGGTAACTTTATATTCTGATGATTGAAATCTATTATAGCAAACATATACCGATTTATTCCTTAGATAAGTCCCATAAATTAAGATGAAAAACCGAAAGAAGTTAGCTTAGATAGAAGGATATGATGGCTAATAGTATCACAAACATGAGATAGGTCTTTGTATATACATCAACTTGTCCACGATTATCTAGTTGTTCACATATGTACTGAGTCACGATCGCCAAGTTTGTAACTGTAGATCGGCCGGTAATAAATCCATGTTGGACAGGGGAAAAATATACACGCACATTACTGTATTTAGAGTCATATTCAATCACAAGGCACCCTTTTAATGCAGAAGTTAATGGCTTGTTAATGGCGTTTGATAATATTCTTGAACTTAGATATTTTGAAGAATTCGGCATCCGATTGCAAATCGTTACAACTTGTGTATCAAAAATGGTGGTAATAAAGTTTAAATGCAGTATTATTTCTAATAAATTGTACTTTTTACAAATTATAGTAAATACGGGGCTCACAGACCAGGCGTAATATTACTGCAAGGTTAACTCTTTCATGCTGCAATTAAGATTGTAAAGATTTCTAGTTTATCTTGACATCGAGAAATTTACAGACACTAGTTTATTAATAAAAAGTGTTTATTTCAGAGTCCGGTATCATTTCCAAAACTTAAAAATAGTTATTTTGTAACACCCTGTATAATAAGTATTTTTGTTTTGCCTACAAAAATCGAGAAAGCAGATCTATATATGCTCCATATTCATCTTGTAATTTATAGATATACAAAATTGTGTATACAGGCTGTATCAGGTATAGAGGTAAATATAATAATATGTAGCAGCTGTAATCATATACAATCAAAAAGTCTGTTAGTTTTGTGTGGATCGCCGCTTGGAGTGCAAGCAACCACTTTCTTATTTAAATTCCGCCCGTCTTGAAAAAACCATCCTTTTCAGGACCATCATGATTTCATATAAAGAAAATATCGAAGCTTGATGCATCGGCGAAAGCGCGGGAATGTATAGATTCATTTTCGCGCGACATCATAGTAAAAAGGCGTGCTTGCAAATTTTCTGTATCTACATTTATTTCTGTGTAATTCGATTCAATTCATTTTGCGTTATATGACTAAATAAATCCAAAAGAAATAACTCAGATTCATGTGGTACCGTTTATTAACAACTAACTCTCGATTCGACAAAGCAAAAGAAAAATATTTACGTTTTTTGTAAGTACTGAAGTCGCATATCCGGTGAAACTCAAACGTCTTATCAGGATATTAAAAATAATACTTTGTAGACTTACGTAGAATGCTCTTAACAAAAGAGGAATGTTTATTTTATAAAAAGAAGAAATTTAAAATGCATTAGTTTTGCTATTTTTACAAGGGCACACTGGCCGATTGGCCTTTATTTATTCAGAATGACGTTAAATGAACTTACGGCATACCATTAAGAATAATAATACTAATGAGTGCAATGTATTTATACATAATACACGTTAGCGGGTGCTTAACATGACGTTTCCTTGCATCAGGCCCGGACTAAACAATTTTTGGCTCTTAAATTTTATTTTTTTTATTCTTTAATGATGAAATCCGGTTTCGGTGGGTTTGTGCTTTATATGTCGTGTAGTTAACACCCAAGCAAAATTTACTTTTTTATTTGATACACCCTGTATACTAGGCGAGTAGTTAAGTATGTAACATAGGTCTAACTATATTAAGATTCAAAGCACTTCAATGGAGTAAGTGTAATCTAGATTTGTTGTGTATAAGAGATGTTTGTTTCTATTGATTATTGCTAAAATATGTTAGAAGAATATTTATATGCTACAGGAAAATTGTACGAGTTTAAAAAGATTCTTAGTGCTTGAAAAAACTTTACTTAATTACGTAGGTATTTAACAGTATTATTCTCCTACGAAAATTACATAAAGCTCTCGGAATTTGCTTAGCTGGTACGGCCGGACTGTCTCACAAGACAAAAGGTCATCCCCCAGATCCGAGGAATGTCTTACATTACACCGGACTATGTGGCAGTTAAAATTCTTAAGGCGAATAGTTGCGCTGGTCATCAGATTGTCGCTGCGGTCAGTGTGAAAGCCATCTAAACGATGTGTCAAATATTTCCTAGCTGGCCCAAGAGTATCATACATTAAGAAGGAATGATAAAAATGCCAGCCATGAAATGGTTGAGAGATTAACGTCTGACTTGCTCTTGTCCATGTAATATTTTTGCTTTAGAGTAGTGATGTATAAAACTGCTTCTTTACGTTAGCAGCTACAACCAGCTTCTGCCACTTTTTGTAGCAGTTTTCCTTAAATACCTAGCTGTATACATTAAACAGATAAACTGTTTACACAACTTTACACACCGCCCCAAAGTGTCTTTATATGTATTTATATTGCGGACGACTCTATTTGATTCAGTAACGAGTGGTGATACACGTACTTACATACGTACTGCTGTGTATAAACTGAAGTAAATAAACATGCTAAATGAATTTAAAAATGAAAAAGAAAAAATATTAGCTAGCTCAACGGAAAAGTTTTTTAATGAACACAAAAGAACTATTAATCTCAGAGTTACCCTCGCGAATTAAAACTTTAATCTAACCACGAAAAGTGAATTCTGGGTGAATGAAATCAGATTTTCTTAATTACACGAAAAATTGTAAAGGTTTAATATAAAATAAAAGAACAGAATTTTTAACCCAGTGACGCTAATTAACAATCAATTTATTTTTAACACTACGGGTTAAATTACAATTGTGCAGAAAAAAAAAACCCTGAAGTGAAGATTCTGGCCTAAAATAAAAACTGCACTAGACTCGAATTTAAAATAGGACAATGCTATTTCCTATGCAAAGGAAAAGTTTTATTTGTTCAGGAAGATTATTCAATATCTTTGAACTTCTATCCACGGTTTCACAAATTAAAAGTAATCTAAGCGTGGACAAATGCAAGAAATTTACTAAAATGAAAAAACTAAATGATAGAACAATGCTTCTACTCACCCAAACGAGGTGATAGAAAAATTAAATGATACAGCAAAATAGAATAACAGAAAAATTAACTCTTTAAAAATAAACGAAAATGAATCTTCCTAAACAAAAAAATAATAATAGATCCTATATCTACAAAGTATACACTTTAATACATTAACAATTATTGCAATAAATATTCCTTGATTGACTATATAAAAAAAAGAAATGTTAAAATTTATCAATATAAAATGAATGACAACAAACATTTAAGAAAAACATCTACTCACGTCAATAGTCGAACAAGGAACTCCTTTCACAAAATCCTACAATTGTTTTTCTTACAAAAATCCTTCTCTCAAAATTCGTACAACGGAGACATATAACATTACAACGACAATGTTAAATAGAATACGAATTAAATCAGCACAAGCGAACAATAGACATTTGAATGACTGGATTAATTAAAACTTCTTAACACTACATAATTAAAATCATACAATAAACTCTTAAACTAGACTTATTCAAAACAAAACAAAATTGTGAAAATTCTCGGTAAATTGAAAATCAGTTGTTAAAACAAACAACAACCATAATATGCAACTCAAAATACACTCAGTGATAAATGGGTTGTATAAACCACAGCAGTACGTATGTGAATAGCATATTGTATATATTTTCGTAACTAATAATGATCTAATGAACTACTAATATGAATAATTAATTAATAAATGAAAAAGTATAGTTTCTTGAAAGGAAAAGTATAATTAGTATTTTCTATCAATTATAAAACGGTGATTCTAACAAGTAACAATAATAACTAGTAATAAGTTCTGAGGGGTTACGTTTCATAATGATCAAGTTTTTATAATGATATGTATTATGTGTTTTCACATAGGTATTTCCTAACCAAAATCGATATAAAAACTAGGAAAACAAAACTTACATTGTGTAGGGTTGTTAAACAAAATAACTATTATTAAGTACTTGCAAAGAAATTGTCTCCACCTGGGGTTGAAAAAAGCAACATTTCTATGTAGTTGTCAGAGAATTCTGTTTATTTTTTATTCTCTTATTTACTTAAGCGGATGCGACGTTCGTATATTCCTTATTTCTGAAAGGTTTTTTTTTCTTTACCTATAACGTTTGTGATTTCTTTTACACACCACTAAAATATAAGTATTTTTAGAAATGTCTTCTTTATTATGTTTGTTAGTTCATTTTTACATTTTTTAATGGTAAAAAAACATCAATGATACATAGATAGTGCCACGAAATACACATGAACTGTTTCTTATAATAAAATGTTTCCTGAATTTATAATATCAAATAAATATAACCTTTATGTATTTATTTTTGTTCCTTGAATTATTATCACCACCCAAATTCATATAAATAACATCACATAAACAAACTATGGTTAGTTTTTCAGTTACAAATTGCCACGAAAGTTTACTACTAGAATAAAATACGACAACATATATTGCAATAGTTTAGTGGCAATTATAATAATAATATCAATGTGATTTTCATAATAAGAGAAGCTATTCAAATCTATTTGACAAAAACCTTTTCAATTTAATAATCACATGAAAAAAAAGTAAGTACTGAAGTTATAACTACACATCCATTCCTCACCGGTGTTGTAAAAAAATAATTAATTTAATCATTGAAAAAAAATTAATCCCATCTGCGTTAGGCGCCTCCCAAAAAGCAGCTTCTGTCGATATTGAATAGCTGCTACAAATAGCTAACGGTTGTTAGCTGCTACAAAATAGCAGTTTGCTCGTAGCAACCCATCACTACTTTAGAGTATATCATAATATAATAGTTTTTTTGTGATATAGGCGTTTTTAACGTGAGGATGTTATTAATATTGTTTCTTGTAACAGATTTTCAATATCTCTACTTCCTTAGGGAGACGTAATCTGAAATTCCGAGTGCTTCCTAACGTGACATTACACACTTGATTGATCGAGTTTTTTTCCGGGATTACAACGTATGGGGAAACCATAAGCGTTATGAAGCACAAAGGCGTAAAGTACGGATACTTAGTGTATTTTTTCATGAATAATTCATACCTTGAAAGCTACAGCGTTAGTTGACGAAATCGTATTAGAACTAACTTAGAGAGTAATCTCAAATGTACTTTAAAAACTAAACAAGCGAGTGTTTTATCAATGATTGTTTAAACGCTTTTATGAACGATTGCTTAAATTATAGGTAAGCCTCAAAATGTAATGAAATATCTTTTAGGAATGATATCATTTTTTTCCATAGTTTTAAATATTTACGGAAATAGTTCCGTTGCATAGTCAGCTATATTTACAAGAGCGAATTCGACGTTGATTGGTTTGCAGAGACGAGACGCCATTACTTCTTCCTCTACTTGTTCTTCTTCTTCCTCTCGGAGACGCCATATTTAATTATGGAGTACGTGTGAATCTGAAATTCCGAGTGCTTCCTAACGTGACATTACACACTTGATTGATCGAGTTTTTTTCCGGGATTACAACGTATGGGGAAACCATAAGCGTTATGAAGCACAAAGGCGTAAAGTACGGATACTTAGTGTATTTTTCATGAATAATTCATACCTTGAAAGCTACAGCGTTAGTTGACGAAATCGTATTAGAACTAACTTAGAGAGTAATCTCAAATGTACTTTAAAAACTAAACAAGCGAGTGTTTTATCAATGATTGTTTAAACGCTTTTATGAACGATTGCTTGAATTATAGGTAAGCCTCAAAATGTAATGAAATATCTTTTAGGAATGATATCATTTTTTTCCATAGTTTTAAATATTTACGGAAATAGTTCCGTTGCATAGTCAGCTATATTTACAAGAGCGAATTCGACGTTGATTGGTTTGCAGAGACGAGACGCCATTACTTCTTCCTCTACTTGTTCTTCTTCTTCCTCTCGGAGACGCCATATTTAATTATGGAGTACGTGTGATGTTTTAATCATTATAAGTAGCTACCTAGTTGGAAACTCGACTTTATTTGTTTTCCGGGTAGAGTTTTGGTGTGAGCGAATGAGCGAGTGAGCGAGCGAACGAACTGCGCGAGATTATCTTGATTAATGGCAAATATTTTGACAAATATCGCGTCGAAATTAAGAAAGGAGGATCCGCCGTAAGGCGACGTTAGTGCTATGCGAGTGAAGATGCGCCAATATATGGCATTCTCTGTATAACATCAAAAGAGGCGTAGAATAGAAATACGAGTTTGTGATATATAGCCATAAATTGTAACAAAGAACACAGAAAAATATAAGATTAACAGAGAACTGAACTAAAAAGCTTCTGACAGTTTGTAGGAGGGGAAATAGGAAATGCATTTCTTATTTTCTGTTTATTTATTTATTGTATTAGGTACACTAGAATTTATCTTGAATTACACCATTCAACCTTACAGAGGTAAATGTAAATTAGTTTTTGAAGACACCGAATCAACGACAACAATTAAATAAGGTTATTTTATCTATATATGGAAAATCTCCAGAAAACCTCCATAAACCTCCATTCATCAGTGTTAGTATAGGTACTTACTTTACCTAAAATAGTAAGCATTCCAACAAAAATCAAACAAACAAGTACATGGAACCATAACTCATGAAAAGTCGTGTTTTTAACCACTCCTGTTTTTCTCAAAAACAACAAATAAATCGAGATTATTTGTTTCTTCCGCAGTAGGAGTGGGTAATAAACAAGAAATATTTAGAATCACAGAAAAAAAATCTATATGTATAAAGATTTTGCTGCAATTTTGGATTTGTCATAAAGTGTGACTATGTTAAAATTCTGGCAAACTCTCCCAGATATCCTTCATTTAACTCTTTTGGACAAAACACAGCGAGAACTGCAATTACTTACGACGTCTACCTGATATTTTTAGTTCTCTCCAATTCTTCAATTAATATAATTGTCGACCGGTTTCGGCTCTAGGCCATCATCATACATATTTTAACGTATTGCATCTATTTCTGGTTTTTTGCTAATACCATATCCATTGATATTTCTAATTCATGGTGTTGTAATTGTAATAGCAATAGGTTATTAGTCAATATAAATTCATTTCTTGGCTGGGTAACAGAGTGATGTGACCCGATGAAGGAATTGGACGTTGTCTGATGTAAAACTATCTTTGTCTCAACATATATCTGCCTATGCCAATTTGCCTTAAAAATGTTGGAGTTTATCATATGTGTTGCACGTCTTTTCTCATCAACGTCTGTCATCCTTTCTATTTCGCTTTTCTTCGATCTAGGTTGGAAGATGCATCATTGGTTTGGTTGCCCATATATCTTTATCAAATACAAAACAAACTCAAAGAAATGTTTAAAATGTGTAAGTTTAAGTTTTTAAACTCTTTAAGAAAGTTAATATTTATATACAAGGATTTAGGCATAAAACTTTGCTTGATATGTTAAATGTTGACACATTAAATCTGCGAAGAAGACAATATGAGATCAAATTCTCAATTTGTTTAACAACGGTCTTAATGCCTCTCATTTGTTACAAAAATTATTTTAATATACTTCGAGCTGCAGCCAGGCAGAGTATCACAGCTTACTGTTCCACCTCTAAATCAAGAATGTTAATAAAATCTCCTATACATACATTGATTTTGTAAGAACTTTAATAATATAAACAATGCCATATTGACATACACACCTCGTCCTTATCATCTCTACTAATATTAATTAAAACATACCAAATTATTTAGATTACACGTCTGAACCAACTAAGACTATTGGATAAATATTCATCCAATGGTTTTAAAATTGGTACCACTTATCGAACAGAAAATTGGAGCTCACGGAGTAATTGCTGAACTGTCCCAAACCCCTTAAGCTAAAACAAACGACTTTAGGAGTAGTTAGGGCAACAAACCAATTGAACTTATAAATTGTTTGAACATTATAAACCTTCTAATTACTTTTAACTAGATTTCCGTTCAAAAGTACAATTCTACATCTAATAACGCTGGTTTAATAGTTTAATTTAAAATACCATAAACGAGAGATCTCTAGCGTAAAAATAGGTATGAACTAATGAATCGGCTTTCTTGCAAAAATTGCTTCTTTCAACGGAAAGCGTTTTGCTCCAATACTACTTTCGGCAAAGCGATAGTTTATTATTTTATGACTAGCAGATATTCCTGAAAGTTATTTAGCCAAAAGAAAAAAAAAGGAGAAGAATATCTGAAATTTCTTAAGGTTCGTTAGTTAATTACTCCAGATTTGTTTTTTCTTTAAATCCTCAATCGTAAATATAGTTGATTCATAAAGAGTCTTAGAAATTAAGAAGGATTAAAATATCTTCAATCATTTTTGAAAAGTGAATTATTAGTATGCATACAAGCTTTCTGTTACTTGTTAGTTTAATTGATATTGAATTACCCAATACTTGAAGATATAGACCCTAGATTCTATAAATAGAATTTCTGTAAACCGTGGCTGATATGGGATTTGATCCCAATTGCCATTGTTGTAATACCGAGCAGTTAGCAATGATACCACCCGCTTTAAGAATCCTATGGTAGAGCATTTTGAAGATTTACTTAAGACGATAGAAAGTCGTAAGGTGAGTTTAAGACATATAAACTATTATATAAAAATATGTAAAAATTACAATGGAATTCACAATTTGATGTGCAGGATCGTAATTGGATTACCACAATGTCAATACCACAAAACATCTTTTTATATACAATAGTTACAAACAACATTCCTATTTTATTAAAAGAATATAAAGCATACAATAGAAACTAAATTCTGTTTTTTGCAGTTTTCAGTATTTTATTTGTTTCAATCCGAACTAAATGTAGTTTAAACTATTCTAAACATCTAATTACTAATGAGAGAAAACTGGTTTGCAGTTAGTAGGTATTTTTAAGTAAATCTTGATAAAAATGATACGTAAATTAATCGATACTATTTTAGCAGAGGTAGGAGAGGCTGGTCCACTGTGAAACATTTTCTACGTCTGTACACTCCATGTTTGAAATGAATTGGAAGACATTATACCTTAAGCCTTAATGTACAGTAGTTGTAAATTATTAGAATATTTGTAAAATTTTTGTTTCACTGTAGTGCACTAGTGGACACAATGAAACAGTCACTAAAAATAACTAAACTTTATTGATATGGGAAAGTATGAATCATTTTAATAGCACTTTGCGGAACTGAAGAGACGTTGAGAACATTTGGTAGAACAAATGGTTTGCTAGCTTGGTATGCTTTCTGTGAAATTTAATTTCTAGCTCACCACTCTTTTCGATTAGATTTAATACCTGTCGAATGTAATAAACTGGAAAAATATTAAACCCTTTTACCTAAACAAAACTGCTAATTTTCAAAATTGTTGCCTCTATTTTACTTTAAACGTAACTTAGAAAATAATTTGCCACTTATTTAAACCGCCGATGGGTTCACTATAACCAAACTAATTAATCTAAATATTCAAACAGTTTCACTGTGGAACATGTTTCACTGTGGACCACCCTCCCCTAAGTTTACCGATGACTTAAGTAATAAAATTAATCTTTATTCCTGATTAAAGTGGCGATGAATTTCGCTAACGAAAATAATAATATCTAACTTCTAAATCAGTTCTGAAAATTTCCAGGAATCCGCTCTTTTTTTCTTGGGATTCAGCGGGATTAAGCAAATAGTTTTTCTTGAATACTGGTAGCTAAAGGGACAACGAGAATTTCTTGTTATAATGACATGTGTTTGACAACTAAAGATGACAGAGGTGAGAGTTGATAAATTATATTTCAGTAAAATATTTTATGTCCAGAGCCGTTAAGCGCTGGAGAAAACATATACATGAATGATCCAGTGCCTTTGCTTGCCTAGTCATAACCTACTTCAATTTTATAATAGAAATTGATTTTTCCATTATTTGAAAGGTGCAGAAGGTGCGCAAAACAATTGCAGCGTTGTATGCAATATAAATGTGTCAAATTCGGTATTAGAAAAAATACAAGGAAATTAGTTCTATGCAATCCTTGAAATGTAATTATTAGCAACCGGTTTCGGTCTAGGCCATCCTCAGGCGTAATACGTCAAAAGTTAAAGCTACGTCATTAAATTTTGAAGTATTCTTACATTTTAAAATGCATTGTATTTCACAGTTCGTTTTCATATTTAAAGTACGAAGCAATATAAATTTTAACGTGTTTTTTAATTTCATTTGTGCGTTGTCCTATTTTTCTATTCTATTTTATTAATGTTTTTAAAATGTAACTTCAAAATTTAATGACCTAGCTTTAATTTCTAATTTGATGTATTACGCCTGAGGATGGCCTAGAGCCGAAACCGGTTGCCAATAATATTACATTAAAGGATTGGACAATAAATAAAAAACGTTTTATTTGAACAAATTGTATTAGTCACTGGTTTATATCATTTTACTTAAACGACGTTTGGACAAACATATGTCTTTTTCAAGCTTCGTAAAAAAAATTATAAGTGAACGTCAATATCAATTAAAATTGCTAAAACTATCATTATTGTTGTACATTAAATTTAACATTTAGCTGAAAAAAAACAGTTTCCGTCTATTTAATCACATATTAACACACACAATTTTTATCCATCCTTTCAACTACATCTAATAAGTTTATAATTTTAATTTAAATGTTAAATTCAATTTAATACAACTTGCTCAAATAAGCCGTTTTTTTTATTTATTGTTGAATCAAATACAGAGCGATCCATACTTACATTAAAGGATTGGATAGAACTAATTTCCTTGTATTTTTTTCTAATACCAAATAAATTTGTATATTTACAGATTTGCAAATAAATAATTACCGGACCAACATTTTGTGCTAGTTTTAGTTTTGCAACTTACAATAGTACTCGCAAGATTAATTTAGATTGGCGGCAAGTTTTATCTTATCCACGTTCCCCTTAATTCAGGAAATATAACAATTTGTAAGCATGCTATCTCTTTGAATTATCCTGTGTTATCACGTTATGAGGCGATAATAATAATTATTCTGAACTTAAATTACAAAAGAAATTATTTAATTTCAAGGAAAGACTTTCAGTGACTTATTTTTTCTCCAATAATCTGAATACCTTTTCAGTGAATACTCTAGGATTAATTTTCAGCTGGCAATCTCCATTTATTTACTTTATTATGAAAAAAAAAAGCATTTTCTAAAAAGATGAGTAGAAAAAGAATTAGTTTACAAATTGTATCGCAAATATCCAGATATCAATCTGGTACGCATTATTCATTATTCGAATTTAATTAAATACTTATATCTTAACTGCTCCATTTACGACTGATATAATGCCATCGGCGATGTAACACGACAAAGAGTAACCTCATCGTTGGGGTAACGGTACGGCATAATCGGCGTCGCTAACCGATCCCACCGAACAAGGTCCCGTTTCTAGTTCGCCGTGTGTGCTCGCGGTACAAATATCGGAATCGGGCGCGCACACAGAGAGTCATATGTAACCGCTTCACTAGTCATTAACCACACTACGAGGGATGCGATATGAAGGAGCAGGAATCACCGCAGCATGTCAAACAAGCTGATGCATGCCTGGCGTTGCTAATACCGTCGCTGCTTTCGTCATTGTCGCCGTAATAGCATCCTGTTGGGAAACGGGTCCATGTTCTCTTTAATTTCAGAGAAAAATGAAAATGCCTTTGCTTTATAAAGATCTTCAACGTTCTGTTAGTATGTACTATTAGTTATAATAGATGCACAATAATTCTTGCAGCTCAAAGCTCGGACATCTACTGTTTGACATTACTGACAACAACAGTATTAAACACTCTAAAAAAAGCAGGAAACTTTACGCAATTAAAAGTGTAAATATGTATGCAAAACTTGGGGTACATTTCACGTTATTTGCAGAAACTGCGCTGGGAGAAATATCCTTTTCATTTAAAAGGAATTGCATTAAACCAAAAGTTTTACGTTTCTATATGGCCAACATGATTTAGTGTTTCCTTGAAAAGGAATATAATTTAAAAATGGCATAATATAAATTTAAAACATGTTGATTGACATAAATCTAAGAGCATAACAAACTCCCCGCAGACGTTCACAAAGCAAGTTAATACGAGCCTCAAAAATCAAAAAGGTATCAAATAAGACGCCCAACAGCCTAATATCGCCTACACAAGCAATAACAACCGGCATAGTCTTCTTCTTTTAATTGAAAGATTTTATAAAATGTATTTGTTTCATTTAAACATCATTAATTTTGATCGGGCCAAATTTTGATTTTTTGATAAACAGTATTGATTTGCTGGTATAATTCTTTTGAATCTTTTTAGTGATAATTAGAGACCGGATTATATGCAAAGAAAAACTGGAATATATGCGCATACATATGCATCGACTTTTGAGAAAATATGTATAAACCTGGGGCATATATGCAAAATTTTTACATAAAATAAATAAGAGCAGAAATTTAAACAATAACTTTATTGCACAAAATTTTTTCACAACATGTTTCTAAAACTATTTATAATTAAATGTTTTTCAAAATTGTGTAAAAGAAAGTTTTGTCTTCTATCAGAACACATATGTTTCGAAATAGAAAAGCTTCTTTCATCCACAGATGTAATTGGTGGATTTTTTAACTTTGCAATACATTCTAAAATAAAATTAAAGTCGAAATCGTTTACTGTTTCACCTTCCAAAATTTTCTTAACTTTCTTCAATTTCAAATACCCCGCATTTTTATTTATCACTTTTTTTAAATTTATAGTATATAGAATTACCTATTGTACCCTTAACCTTCTTACATAGCATATCAAATTCGTCTACTTCCGAGAGCGACATCCCTTGCGTTTCTAGTTTACGAATGGAACTTGAAACAAAGCTATAATTTGACTTAATATACAAAAGGTTTTGTAGCAATTCTATTGATGTTACTATCTTTTTACAGTTTTCTAGGGCAATTCAGTCAGCAGTGATTTCAAGAATTACATTTTTTATTCCTTCGGGAAGTCGCTTATAAAATTGGATTCGTAAAGGTGCTTTTAAAACTCCTTTTTTGACTTTGCTAATTAAATCATTAATCAAAGGGAATTGATTCCTAATGTCTTCGGCTACACGATTGAACCCATGAGCTAAACAAGTGATATGAATAATGTTACTATAAAAGAAAATTGAAATTTTGCGCGGCTTTTATCATGTATGGTGCAGCGTCAGACAACATTAGTAAAATTTTTTCACTAGGTATACTTCCAGGTAAAAAAATAATTGATAAACCTTCTTGAACGAATTGGGCAATTGTCACATTATTTGTTTTTTGAAGTTCTTTACAATAAATTAAATATGATTTATCTACAATATCTTCATGAAGAATTCCTATTAACAAATGGGCAATATAACAAGATGTGATACAATTTTTTCGTAAGGTACTTTCGTCAGGTATATTATGTTTGCAATATTTTTGCAGAAATGATTTCAAATTAACATTGTTTAATCTTGCTAATGGTATGTTAGACGAAATTAATGCGTTACACAGATCCGTATTATATTCTTGTTGTTCGGAGTTTCGTGAAGTTGATGCTTAATCCATAAAGAAATTTTGTTCGCTATACTCATTGTATGTACGTACAGTATTTAAACACGTAACACAATTACATGCTGTTTCGCTCAAAGATATTCAACGAATGAATAGTTTATTTGGGAATTAATAATAATAAATATATTTACCACATCCCTTCTGCTAGGCGAAATTAAACAGGTGCAGTTCTTGGACAAAAGTATTAGAGAAACCAATGTAAAAAATTTATCGTTCTGAGAATTGTCGGTTCCTGATCTACATTAGAATTACTAGGAATTTTTACTAATAGAAAGGATAAGAAAAGCTTAAATATGCAATATAGGCAACTTTTGTAAAAATATGCATAGAAATGCCTAAATATGCAATATATGCAATCACTAATTAGCGGTAATTAACTTCAATTAGTGTAATACGTCTACATTTAGACTATAATTAAAGATATGCAAAAAATAAAATATATACACTTTGTATATAATCCGGTCTCTAGTAATAATAATAATGGTTCATCCGCATAAATGTGTATTGTAGTTACTAAAATAAAAACACGATCGTTAATGTGAATGGCAGACAAAGGTGGTTCCAAAACTGACCGGTACTCAAGGATCAGTTTTGGGAATTAAAATACTGATATCGCTAGTTACTGAGCTACCTATTTTAACGTACTGAGATCTAATCAAAAAATATGATTTTAAAACGTTAAAAGAAATGCCACGAATACCGTATCTTTAAAGTTTATCGAGAATTACCAACAGTATCAAAGGCACGTGAGTAGTCAATAAATACACCTGTAACATTTAAGCCCTTATCAAGACTGTTAATTACTCGAAAACAAAAACCAAGTGCAGTATCAACATTTTTGTTAGGCAAATGGGTATGCTGGTAAGTCGACAAAAGATTATATTTTGAAAAGAATGATAAAATTTGTGCAACAATTATTTCAATAACTCTGGAAGTTAAACTAATAGCTCTATAATTGTCAAAGAAATTTTTATCTCCTTTCTTAGATAAAGGTTTAACCACCGTTACTTTGAGCTTACTCGGAAATTGTCCAGTACGAAAAGATATGTTAATACGTCACACACAAGTAACTTAATTTGTTTCAATAATTATTTGAAATTTCCTCAAAGCTACATGATTTGGTAGATTTTAAGTTACTTATTGTATCTAAACTGTACTTACTGTATCTTAGATATCGGGGAGTATTAATTGTTCCATTCATCTCTTCTTAGTAAACAATACTATTGTGGTTAGGTCAGGGGCGGCCCCTCTTAAAAAGCCATGGGGCCATGGCCCCACTATTGCAAATTACAAATTAATCATTAATGAGCTCTTGTTTTCTGTAAAAATATCGATAAATATACACACACACACACATACTTAAGTGCAGAACGAACGTTGCGATTCCCATCATTTGATGCGATTAAACGCGCTTCGTAGTTATTTATGCAGGCAAGCGGCGAACTGGAGCTATGTCTAGTTTGGCCCCCGATTTCAGACGTTTGTAGGTATCCACGCGAAGCTAGCGGAAGAGGGCGTGGTCGTAGTATATGCAAAAATTACAATGAAGTGGAGCCAGTCTTTTCGTGGCCCGCTGTCTGCTGGTTGATCGAGTTATCTCGTCAGTGCTCGGCGGAAGAGTCTCCCACTATCACGGTAGGCAAGCGTGTTAGTCAGACGCAGACGGCCCAGTCGCATACGGACTTCGCTTTAGACGCTTCCCCGCAATACTAATTGGGTTCAAGAAAATTAATATTTATTGATTATAGTAATAAAGTGTAGTATTATTCTAGGATCAAATTAATAACTATAGTATTTCAAATGAAAATGAACTACCATTGATACCTTTCTTAGGGTAAAAATTATTAAAATGCAATAATAAATATAACAACGGGTTATTCCTAAAAAATACATCATCATAGTGTTTTAAGTAAAAGAAAACAAGCCATTTGCTTAAGTAAACAAACAAGGAAAATAAAAATTGTGTTTTCCTTTCCTTGTAAGAAATACGTGGGATTGTGCATAAAAATATCCATTATATTTTACTCGACGATCTTCGCTTAAATAACTCAAGTGCTCTGTGTTGTGCTATATTTTCGTCGATATGAAATCACAAAAACACCTAAATAATTTTGCGTTAGTTAGGTGGGGAAATGTATAGAAGTGACTCATGCATGCACGCGCAGTTTAAAGATTAAATATATGCTAGTTCGAAAGAAATACGTCATATTTATATTTAAGTATTATAAGTATTTTCGATAAGAACTTAGTGTATTTTTCATTTTAAAATGTCTTTTAAATTTGTCTACATTAATTTTTTTGTGTGGGTATTATTTTCGTTAGCAATAAACGAAATAATAAATTACTGTCAACTAAACTAAACTGATTCTAAACTTTGTAAAATTAATACAAAAAAAAAAACGAAGGGCAGAGGGAGGGGGAGTTGGCCTGAGATTGACGAATTGGGTAGATTTGCGCTTCCAGATATATCAATCTTTGCAAAAGCTTGGTTTCTTTAAGATGGACTTGGAGAAATTCAAACCTAAAAATTATAGAGCACTGGTTTGAAAAGAAAATAGAAGAAAAAGAATTTGAACGCGCTGCAACACATTTTAATCAATTTAAATAGCAGCATTGAACATCTTTTCTATTTTCCAGCATAACGTAGTACATAATAAATATAATTAAATCTCGTCCCACCCTCTTCTGCCTCGTCTTGGCTCTGAGCCCATCTCCTCAAGACTGGAAAACTATTAGACGTGCACGGGATCTTTGTATCAGTGCCTGGGATGACTAGCATTCCATTTCAGATTAAATTATACCGATCTTTGATCGTGTTAAAACCTTCCGAAGCGCGGATTTCAATTTTAATGTCAACTCCTTTTACATCAAACATGACAAACTTTCGGGCTAGCTCTCGCGTACGACGTCGCCTGCTCCATTCGAGTTTATAAGTTGGGCATATAGAATTTCAGCGCGCCGAGGTGGGTGGGAGATGGATATACGGCGAAGCAACACATCTTCCTCCTAGGTAGGAAGGGCACCGGATTAAGAAATCCGGGATGGGGTGAAGAGATCCTACACTCGTGATGATCGCAGAATATTTCCCAATATTTTCTGTGGGATAAATGGAGAGTGAGGCAGATAAAATAATATTTTATGACTGAAATGATAAAAAAAGTAAGAGGTGTGGATAAAAAGATCTATCGGTTTGGTGTTTACCGATAACTAAAAAAAAAATGCCATTACACAAAGTCGTTAATGAAGAGTTAATAAAAAAAAGGTTGTACTAACTTATATTGCATTAAGTATGATAGTTACAGTTCTGAGAAAAAAGCAATTTGCAACCGAATTTCCGTATCCGCATTCCCATAGAAAATGTGTTTGTGCATTTTGTAATTAATCTTATTGTAAATATATTTTATCGTTAGCGTGATTGCCATCTTGGTCATACACTATGTACTGCTGTGGACGAACACCTTGCATTCGCGAGAGTTTTTTTTTAAGATGCACAGATGTGCATATTTTTATCCGATTTGCCTTTGTCGATGCTTCGTGGGAGTTCCCACAGATTCAATTATTTTATTTTTGCACAAGAGTTAGTTATTGAGTTGATTGGTTAATTATTTATTTAAATGTTCAGTTGTTTAAATTGTTTTCACTCTTTTAATATATTTTTATTTGCTCATGTTAGCTCATGTCCTTTCTTGTAGTTGTTTTCTATGATCATTGTGCGTTAGGTGTAGCGCACGCAGCTGTTATATTATAAATATATGCGATTGTTTTACCCTGAGGGGCCAGTTCTTTGACGAGATACCGAGTAAGTACATGTAATTTTATTTTCATTGCTGCCATTTCGGTATTTCATTTTTATTTAAAGATTTGTTTCGTTAATTTTGAAATTACATCATCCATCAAAGAACTCGTTATATAATAATTGTTGTTGTATTGTTGTGTACAAAAGTTAGATATAAGATCGGTTATTATATTTGTTCTGAAAGATATTTTAAGTTTAAAAGAGTTAAATTTTGTTCGTTTTTAAGTTTGCTGATTTGTTTTTTTTTTGCAATTTGTTACTAAATGTTTTTTTTTATAATAAAATTTATTGATTGTTATTAGCGTCATTCTAAATTTTCTGTTCTTTTATTTTTGTTTAAATCTTTTCAATTTTTGGAGTATTAAAGAGAGTCAGATTTCTTTCACCCACAGTTTACTTTTCATGATTAAATTCAAGTTTTAATTGCGAAGGTAACCCTGAGTTTAATTGTTCTTTTGCGCCCTGTAATTTTTATCCGCTGAGCTAGTCAATTTAATCTTTTGTTTTTGTAAATTCAGTTTGCATTTTCTTTTGTACCTTCAGTACACAGCAGTACGTATCTAAATAAAGGGTTGTTACACTGCTACTCAAAATTCATTTAAATTATTTTCAATCTTCTGTCCTTCCTTCTATCGTGTATCCAGAACCTAAAACTATTCCTTTTAAAAACAAAATTTAATCATTTTGCAAAACTACAAGGCGCCCTCTTACACCAAACTTTTCCTTCCTTTCAATGTGACAAAAAAATAAATTTATTATTTAAATAACTTAAATGATAACTTTTATTCATCCTCTTCTACAAGTAGTGATAGGAAGCGAAAGGATTCCATATGTCAAAGAGGCGAAATACCTGGGGGTATGGTTTGATCAAAGACATACATATAACCTACATATCCAGAAAACAACCAGCAAATCCACTATCACCCTAGGTAGGTGCAGGAGGCTGTGTGAAGAATTGGGGACTTAGCCCCAAGATGACTCTTTGGTTATACACAAGGGTAATTAGACCATGATAACGTACGGAGCATTAGTATGGTGGCCAAAGAGCGGCAGGTGGGGGCGGCCAAATACTGGGTAACGCGCAGAGGCCGGCGTGTCTGTGCGCCACGGGGGCGATGAGATCGGCCCCTACTACCGCAATTGAAGTAATTCTGAACCTGCCACCAATACATATTTATATACAAGGAGCCGCAAGTTCCACAGTACACAGACTTTTGCATAGTCAAGTACCAATAAGTAAACCGCACAGCGCTCACTATAAAAAACTATTAGACGAACTCAAGGAGGCACCCCTTTTAGGAATGTCATGTGATGCCATGGTTTAAAAATTAACCTAGATAGAAAATATCAGGTTATAATACCAGATAAGAAAGACTGGAGACAGGTACTCCGGTAAGAGCGGACTCAAACTGGTATACAGACGGCTCTAAAACGGACTACGGCGTTGGAGCGGGAATATACGCTAAGAAGCCTAAAAAGGCTCTTTCGGTAAGCTTCAGCAAAGACACACACAGTCGTGTCAAGCTGTGTTGCAATCCATCACTGTGTTGGAGAAATAGAAAGATGTACCGACCCAGGTAAAAGCGTCGCTATCTTCCCTGACAGTCAGTCCATACTTAATAATAATAATAATAATATTTTATTGATTATTGATTAATATTTATTGATTAAAGCGATTAGCTCCGCGAGCGTGGACTCTAAGCTGATTTGGGACTGTTTAAGCGCCCTAGATGAGGTGGGCACCCAAAGGAAATTAACCTTGGCCTGGGTCTCTACCCATTCGGGCGTGAGAGGAAACGAGCTGGCCAGGCGAGGTTCGTCAAGGTCATTCGTTGGAGCCGACCCCTCTTTCGGTACTACTAAATCGCAAATTTCATCGACGAATGGATACATAATCCGTTCAGATAGTGGTTACAAAAATCACCAGGACAAAGCCAGGCAAAAGAGTTTCTAAAGGAGCAGAGGCCTGAATTCACGAGAGATCTACTGAATAAAGACAGGAAGACTCTCAAAATGATCGTCAGGTCTGCTGACTGGTCACTGTAGATTGAATAGGCATATGTACAACATAGGTCTGGCAGATGACGCAACCTGCAGATACTGCCAACAGGAGGAAGAAACGCCAGTTCACGTGCTGTGCCAATGTGAAAGCCTGGCGAGAATAAGGTTTCTAGCATTGGGGGAGGAGAACCCCAGAGCTAATAGGTACATAAAGAAGCCATTGTCGAAGGTGATAGGCCCAATTAAGAGAGCAAAATTAGAGAGCGTCCTCTAGGAAAAAAAGGGATCACAATAGATCTGAAATGGTCGCGGTGAAACGAGTCCATAGGCCACCCCAATCCTAATCTAATCTAATCATCCTCTCCACCTAAGGTTATTTTAGTATCAAAATATTTTTTCATTAGCTTTATAAGTGTGAAAGAATTTTTGAAGAAGAGTTTACTTCACGTAAACCAACTAACAAACAAAGAACCTCACACTCTTAGTATAGCTTTGTATTTTCTTATATTATTTCGATTTATATGATTGTTTAATGTTTTGACATTTATATCGTCTTGGATACCACAATTCATTGGATATAATGATGCCAAATTACTAGAAATTTAGTATCCGCTCCCAGTTTACTTGATAACTGATCATACATAATATTTATGCTGAAACCACATTTAGATTGTCGTTTTCAACGGCATGTTTTCAAGTAATGTTGGGAATTCGTTTGTTAAAAAAATTTGAAACAACGAAAAATAAAATAACTTGATCAACGCAACAGTAAAACAATGAATAATATAAGAAACATGACTAATGATGAAAAATCCAGTGAGACCAGCAAACATAAGCTAACTCTTCTTGATCAATATAAAACAATATAACTACAATATTATTTTGACAATTGCCAAAATTTCGTTGCTCACTGCAGGGAATATATCATCTCTCCATGTCTGAATAAATAGTGATAGATATCTTCAAAACGACTAGAATACGAATAGACGTACCAATACTTAATACTTATTGATGAAGAATTTATTGCTGCGTCAAATGCCGTAGTAATTAGAAATACAATGTCACATTGGAAAAAAATATTTTCCAAGGTTAAAGGTTTCTAAATGGACGATTAATTTATCTAATGACTTGTGGAACACGCAGTATTATCGAAGATAATGTAAATGTAAAAAATTTGACAAAATTGCAAATATCACGAAAAAGGTCAAATTTAGAGATTGTGTGTGAAATTGTGTTAAAATAACCCGTAAAATTCATTGGTTTAAGAAAAAACAGTTCATTTTATTTAAAATAAGAAGCTTACTGTCGATTTTCGGTATAACCAAACGTTTTCGGAAGTTAAAAATATTTTTAAAAGATTCTTCAAGTGGGATTTTGTTATTAATTTTTTTGTGGCATTAGTCTAGCTGAAATAGATAAGATGTAATAATAGTGCACCAGTGGTCTGAAATTCCGTGTATATTGAGAATTTAATGTGTTCATATTTGAACAAATTCTTTTCTTTTAATTGGTTGTCTTTCAGTGGATGTAAAACGTGTTAAAGACTGAAAGTTACCTAATGTTAAAACGCACACAAACTTTGTGACATACACCGTTTGAGTGTTTATTTCACAGTTACTGTTATTATTAACAGCTAAAAGTTGTTCTAATAAACTCAAAAATATTTACTGTCGACGCAAACTCAGCTTTGACCTCACTACAAAATTATTTATAAAGGTGGTGAATAATAGAGGCCCCACATTGCTACCTTGCGATACTCCAGATGTTACTAGAAAAGATTCTGAATGTGTGTTCTTGTAAATTTGTCTTCCATTGCACAAGTAAGACTGAAAAAGAAATATCGTGTTACAAGAAAAAGCGAATTTACGTAGTTTATGTAAGAGAATTTGGTGATTTACTTCAAATCAAAGGCCTTACTAAAATCAGTATAAATAGCATTTAACTGCGATCGGTTCTCCACTACTGATGACACTTGGATGACATATCATGTGCGAGAACACTAAGGGTTTCTGTTGATCTTCTCTTATAAAATCCATGTTGATTATCTGTTGATTTAAATTTTATCTGTTATATTTGAAATTGTAAAATATGTTCAAAAATTATTGCAATAGCAGGAAATACAGAGACTGGTTAATAATAATAATTAGTCATTAACCTCCCTTTTTAAAAATTAGTATGATTTTTGTCTATTTCCCTTCATCCGGAAAAGTGACTTCACTTGGATAAATTAAAGATATGCTTTAATGGACCAATTAAAAAATCAATGCAGGCCTTATCTATATAGGGTATTCCACGTAAGTGGTTCATTAAAAGTTTATAATGTTCCATTATTTACTTATATTTGAGATTTTGGCACCATTATCTGTTCGATTGGAACTATAAATGTGAAATACTTCAAACTGAAATAAACTAAAATATCACTTCCGGTTGAGCAGAAATAGACGTCATCTTTGTTATTTTAAATAGAATGGTATAATGGTTCATTCATTTTTGGATTTTGCGGCCATAAATACGTTAGTCTTCATTAGCTATTCCTAAAGATACATACTGCAGTTTTTGAGTTATTTAAGTTTTCATTTTTTTTAGTAATAATCATTGCACCATTTAGAAATCAAAATTTCTATTGATACTGCAAGTAGGGACTCAAAATTTGCTACGTTATGCATGTAAATACACAACACACTCTAACGCACACTTCATATTCCAACTTACAAAGTGTTCAAAACTGAGGAATAAAGTAACATATTTTCAAAGGCAGAAAAATCTTCTTTTTTTTTTAAATAGGAGACCCTGTATTTTAATTCGAAATTGGGAAGTAAATATGGTCTCCTATTATTTTATATCAGCATTTCCTTTGCCTATCTTTCATAGATTTTAAGATATAAGCGACAATTGTTAAACTAACTAGCCCTATCTTTAAATGTTTGTAGCTAGCTCTAAATGGAATTAATGTCAAATTCATTGACTAACCATAAGTGTTTATATATATCATCGTAATTATACTTTTGTACAACGTAATATTCATAGAAACGACTATTCGATCAGCGACATTCTCGTATGGTTACTCAAAGAATAACACATGAATTTGACATTAATCCCAAAGCCAGCTACAATTTAAAGATAGGCCTAGTTAGTCTGTTTAGCAAAAAGTCGCTTATATCTCAAAATCTATTAAAGATAAGTATAGAGAATGCTCATATAAAGTGATAGGGATATTTACTTTCTAATTTCGAATTAAAATACAGGATGTTTTATTAAAAAAAAAAATAGTTTTCTGCATTTGAAAATGTCACTTTTTCTCAGTTTTGAACACTCTGTATGTTAGAATGTGAAGTGTCCGTACTGTTTCTTAGAGTTATATCTACATTCATAACATAGCAAATCTGGAGTCACTACTTGCAATGTTATCCGGTACATTAATTTCTGAATGATGCAATGATTATTACTAAAAAGAAGAAAAACTTAAATAACTCAAAAACGGCAACATGTAGCTATAGGAATAGCTAATGAAGCTGAAGTATTTATGGTCGAAGAATCCAAAAATGAATAAACAATTGGGTAATTCTATTTGAAATAACAAAGTTGACGTCTATTTGCGGTCAATCGGAAGTGATATTCTGGTTAAAGTATTTCATATTTTTAATTCCAATCGAACGGATAGTGGAGCCAATTTTTTTGTCACTGTAGATTATTAGTATTGCAATAGAAGTTATAGTTGCAGAAAGCATATTATATTCTTTGTCGACGGCACGTTTTTCGAATACACATGTCTGTCTGTAAACTTAAGAATTTCCATACTATATCAATATAATCAGCACTGCACAACAAATCGATTTTCCTTCTTCTAAATCCCTATAAGGGTGAGGGTATGTGTAATCGCAACCGTCACCATACTCCGGGAGAGAGTGTCGCAGCAACCGGAGGATCTGAGCTCCGGCCTCGCCTACGGCCGTACATCTCCCCGATCCGCCGGCCCGAGCCGGTTATCATCCTCGCGCCGCCCGGAGGCTAATGTGGTATCATAGGCCGTAATTAGCCGACTGAGACTACAAGATAATGTACTTCGCCGGCATAAATCTTTCCGTTGCCGTCTCTCTTTCGGATGTCGTTTGGGGAGGCCCGGAGGAAACGACGATGCTGCTGGTAGTGCTGGTATACCGCCGCCGACGCTACTAGGAGGAGGAAGGAGGTAGAGTTGAAGGCGGAAGAGATGAAACGCGGTACGGTTACCGCCAGTCTCAACCCCCGTATCGCCGCTGGGAAATTATTAAATTATATCGTTCTGGGAAAAGAGCAGGGCAGATATAAAATTCAAATGCGATTTCCATTAAAAAAAATCTCGCCAGAAGTTT
>RXPK01001811.1:0-68532 GCA_004143645.1 Protaetia brevitarsis
ACTAGGGCAACGTGTATTCGCGGGAGTTTGCGTGTGACATGAGAGTAGGCCAAGGGTCGGTGTTGGGCCCCTATTATTCTTATTATTAATAAACGATCTACCGCAATACTTTAATTATGGACACACGATTTTGTTTGCTGATGATGTAACGGTAATAGTAACGGGTGAAAAATTGTGCGGACCTTTCATTTATTGATAACGCGTACATTGCAAGATATGGCAGAGTGGTGCAAAACAAACCGATTAATTTTAAATAAAAATAAAATTAAAATATTAAACTTCCATAGACACAAAACCCCAGATATTATTACAAATATTCCTTGTACGGATGGTGCATCAATATTAGGTGTTACAATAGATGATAAGCTGGAATGGAAAAAACAAATAGCGAACGTGTGCATACAATTGAATAAAGCTTATTATTGTTATTAATCAGTTGAAATATACATTGGAAAGAAAAGACCTAGTAGATTTTACTACGCGTTGGCCTACTCTGTTTGTTCTACAATGTTTTTATATGGGGCCGTAGCAACTGGGTTGGGAGAGAGTATTCATTACACAAAAGCGCTCATAAGAATGATTTTTAACATTAATAACCGCGACAGTTGCAAGGATGTTTTTAAAGAAAATAAAATTTTAACTTTTCCCGGCATTTTAATCTATAAATCGGCAGTCTATGTGAAACAAAACTTTGAATTATTTAATAAATACAAAAAACATCACCCTATTACCACCCGCATAATAGAGCAACTGACGATACCAAGCACCACCTATCAACTACAAAGAGATCGCTATAATTTCAATGCCCTAAAAGTATATAATAGCTTGCGAGTACACATCACTAGCACAGACTGCATTAAACAATTAAAAACAGGTTAGAGCGCTCCTAATAGAAAATCTCCTTACTCCTTAATGAAATATTTTGTTCTTGACTATACACATTTTTTGTCGTTTTTTTTGTTTTATTTGTTTTTTCTGTAATTATTTACTTCTAAAATTTTGTGTTGTATTTTATTTATTATTTTGACACATTGTATCCAGTGTTACTGGCCCAAACAATATGAAAATAAACTAAACTAAACTAACTAATTTATCCGACGATCACACAACAGCTATTAGCAGGAACGATTCCCTGCAATTGGTGTGCTGCGAATGGAGATTTTAACGATTAAGCGTTTCCACGATAGCTGGTGGGCCCACCAACAGTCTTTCGACAGTCTAAATACAGTTATTCTATGGTAGCAAAGTTCCCCCACCCAGAACAAGTATTCTCAATTTTAAGGCACGCTTCCTTTCGGCACTTATATTATTGCAAATTTGCGTCGAAGCAAACTTTAGTAGCTTGCCTTGCTATTTGGCTTGAACGCAAATGTAGAATGCGTCTATTTTGGTTCTCTCTTTTCATTCGATTTTTTTCGTTATTATCTGGAAAACGGAGAAAGATATCACTACGTGGTTTTCGATACTACATTGTTCCGCCAAAGTTCATCACATAAGAAACATATTACATCTGAATTTTTAGAGATAATCTACTCCATGTATTATGCCGTGTCACCCCGTGGGACGACAACGAACAATAATCCAACAAAGAATGGAAATCTAGGTCGTGTCATGGCTAAAAATGACAATCATCTCTAGTTGCTTGGAAAACAGATGGCTATATCGTCTTATTGGACGACAACGATTTATAGCCGGGTGAAGAGCGGCAAACTAGGACGTGTTACTCCTAGAGACGACAACGAAAGCTATGCCATGTCATTCAGGAGATGACTACGAT
This sequence comes from Protaetia brevitarsis, assembly GCA_004143645.1. NCBI lineage: Eukaryota > Metazoa > Arthropoda > Insecta > Coleoptera > Scarabaeidae > Protaetia > Protaetia brevitarsis. Next base: position 1,778 of record RXPK01001811.1, read on the forward strand.
CTAAAGCCACGCCGATGCCGGAGACCCTGCCGTGTCATTCCGAAGGACGACTGCGGTCTTTAGTTATGAGAAGAACGTAAGACTATATTGTGTCAACCAGAGGATGACTATATTCTATAGCCAGACGAGTAGAAAAGGCAGGTATCTGTCTCAATCGTATCAAACAGACGCCCTTAAATAGGCTCGCGGTATCTAGTTATGAGGAACGGGAGACTATGTCGTGTCACCCAGAGAATGATTACGATCTATAGTTAGACGAGTAGGAAAAGGCGGGCGTCTGCCTAGATTGTGTCGAACGGGTGCTCTTAAATAGGCTCGCGAGATCCACACGCAGGCGGTATGGATGTGGAATCAAGTGTGCGTGTATTGAACATGTAGCGCGGGAGAACGCGGTGAAATAAACTCGTTCAAACGGATGGCTGTCGTGTCACCCCGTGGGACGACCACAATATATAGTCTCTAATAGCTGTTATGTTTGCAATTTAAAAATATTTTTATTAAATTCCGGTTGCTACTTTAGTTATTTTTCTCTGCATAATTCGCGGCTTTCCATCTCTTAGTAGGACATCCTGTACAGACCGTAGAAAACTATATCTTTAATAGTCGATATGTGTCGAAACGTTTTTGATAATACTTTCTAAAAGGTGAGGTCTTAAAAAAGTCATATTACCAGAGAAAATTTATTATTCATTTCGTTAATTTTACATCGAAATACGAAGTTCTATATACGAATTTTTGCTGACGAGGAAAGTATTTAACGCTTTTTTTTTGTAAGATAATTATTGCAGTATTAAAACTATATATATAGCCAAGCTTTATATTAGGTACTGTATTACAAATACAGGTGAATTAACTTCCATGTATTAACCATCTGATTCATGCTTTAAGCTTTCCTTCTTCGCTTTATTACCATCACAGCGTCGCGTATGTATGGTAAGGGCTCCTTTGGAGGTGAAGCCTTTACTGCAAATCTGACAGACGTATGGTTTCTCGCCAGTGTGCATGCGAGTGTGGACTTTCAGCGGAGTCCTTTGGTTGAAGCATTTCCCGCAAAATTTACACGCGTAAGGCTTTTCGCCCGTATGTATTCGGGCGTGTTCATCTAGCAGTTGTTTGGTCCTGAAGCACTTCTTACAAGCATCGCAAACGAACGGTTTAAAGCCGGTATGAGTCCTGTAGTGCAGTTCTAGCTTGTGGTTGTTCGGGAAACATTTGCCGCACTTATCGCACATCTGTGGCTTCAATTTTAAATCGTGGCTGACCCGGACGTGATTCTCCAACGTGGCTTTCTTTCCGAAGATCTTCTTGCACACCGAGCATTGATTTTCCAAGTAGGTACCTGTCACCATGGCATTGTGGTACCTAATCTGGTGCGAGAGTAAGTTCTTGGAGTAGGAAAACTTATGCTGGCACACCACACAGGCGTGCGGCTTCTTCTCGCTGTTATGCAGAGCTTCATGCTCGATTTTATCCCATTTACTGTTGAAGCCCTTTCCGCATATCCCGCAATAATACAAGAAATTCTTCAAATGGACGTTATGTATGTGCAGTAAGAGATTACTCCTATTATCCGTCCAGTAACTGCAAGCGCTGCACGTGAAATTTTGATCGTTATGCTTGCTGGTGTGGATGGAATATTGATAGAGGCACCGAAAACGCTCCGAGCACATTCCGCAGTCATATTTATAGTCGTGAGTTTGGAAATGGGCCTCTAGGTTTCTAGTTTAGCGAAGTTTTGATGGCAAATGGTACACTGCGGAATTTCCTTTCGTTTTGGCTTTTCCTGAGATGTAGTCTCCTAAAATGAATGTTGGTTCAGTAAATTGTTTGTTCAATTTAAAGAGAACATTTTGTTAGATTTACAATTAGAGTTATCAAGAACCTTGGTATAGGAAAATGGATCCACGATGTAAGACAGAAATTCATAATTTTAAACAGAAAATGTTCTATTAAGACGGCAGATAAGCTGACTCAATTCAACACTTTATCCCCTCCAACTTTTATTTTGACTTCATCATATAATTCTTCGGCTTCGAAGCGCACGAAATTTGAATACGCATGGGACCCACGAATGGAACAGTTGTTCCTAAAACAGTCCTGCAACAGCTAAACATGTTTCCGCGGACAGTTAACAGCTCATAGGACAGCTTAAACAGTTCCTGCAGCAGGTTAAGCCCGTGTTCGGAGCAGCTTAGATCGTTAGAACAGCTTAAGCTGTTGCAGAACTGTTTAACTTTCTAAGGCTGTTTCAGCTGTTTCTGGAGCTGTTTGGGACTGTTTCCAGGAATTATTTAAGTTGTTGCGGAACTGTTTAGCTGTTTTCAGCAAAGCTGTTGCCCATTCGTGGTGCCATGCGTATTCCAAATTTCGTGCGCTTGCGGAAGTCGGCAATACCTGAATGAACGTCAAGATAAAAAGTTAGGAGGGGAGGGGATTTAACTGTGAATTCGAGACTTCCTACGTAAACCTTTTGGGATTTTGACCGAACTGCTGTAGTATATCTACTTTAGACGTAGTAATTCTCTATTTCTTTTTAAAAACTAGAACTATAACTTCTACGTACATGGAAATGAATTGTAACGGATAGACTCAAAAAATTTTTTGATGACAGGGGAAAATAAGCCCATTAGGAAAACATAAGGAGATACCCATTCCTTTAATCTCACACGATATGCGCGTGTGCATATTCCAAGAATTTTAAATATTCACATATTCCGCGGAAACTATAAAGTAAAATTCTGGAGAAAAGTTATAAATCTCTGGCCGGAAAGGAATGCGGCACGTTTCTGTCGCATAAATCATGAGGATTAGCTGTCGAACAATTGTCGGTATATATACTTTTCTTTTGTTGTTTATTTTAGCCATCGATTATTCGCGGGTAATCAGCTCATATTATTTACAAATACTTAAAATGTGTTCGTGTATAATTATTTGAAGAAATAAATTCATTGAAGCCATTACTTTAATTACAAAGATTGTTTAAGGCTTAGTTTTATAAGAATTTTTTTAATGTGGATGTATAAAACAATTTATCAGATATAAATGCCCACTAGCAATTCATATTAACAAAGTCTAAAAAATCATACACTTAAAAAAAAATGTTATTTTAAAAAAAAAAGTTATTCTTAAAAATAAAACATTAAGATTTTATTTTTATGGGTTTTCATGACGGACAATCGGAATAACGATGTTTTCGAATTTCTGCATTAAAATATAGATTTAGTGTTTTTGACTTCAAAGCTTCCTTAATAGTAATATTGAAAATATAAACAAGAAGAAAAAACCTATTATTACAAAAAGTATTTAGTTATAACTATTTTGCTCTTCTAGGGATTTTCTATAGAAAGTTTGCCCCTTCAATTGAATGAGAATAACTAAGTAAACCGTTTGTTTTTCAATATTTTTACTTTACGGGTATTGATGTTTGTAAAGGTTAAAAAAGATATATAAAGGGATAATCTTAGTTTATTATCCAATAATAAGTTATGTACATCCTATTATACTGAATTTACAAACAATTTAAATTAAAACTACCAACAAAAATAAACAAAAATACTTATAATAATGAGAACTAACAACACAAAAAGAAAATTCGGAATAGTTGATTAAAATAAAATTGTGACGTGAACAAGGGAATTAAAAATCCGAAATATTATTTAAAATCCTTTGGCGGAAAGGACAAAGGTTTTAACTCTGTGAATGTAAATTGCCTCGTTGCGGATTACGATGGTATTGCATTTAAAGTAGGTATGTTAGAATTACGTGTCTGAATTCGTTTTAGGTACTTGTGTCATAATTGTTTGAGGTAATTATACGTATTTTATTTGTGTGTTGGTTTCTTGTCTGTTATTTAAAATTATAGTGAGTATTTCAGTTTTGTATTCGTTACTTATAAGACTTACTTACACAATTTGATTTGATAACATGATATATCAGGCATTTAGCAACGTTTTTTTTTTAACTACTGAGAGCTTTGTTATAAAAACACTTTAGCGTAGTTTCTAACCTCATTTTTTATTGAGTTTAAATACTTACTGCTAAGAGATTTTAGATTATAAGATCTTTTTTTTACGGTCTGTAACCTGAATTTGCCTCACAAAATTGTTTCGCTTAAGGAGAATTCATAGTATGTGTTATATACTGGAAAATGTGGTAGTGTACACTTGTTGATGTAATTGACTTGTATAATCATTGAATCAGAATAATCTAATGAAGCTTATAAAAGCTTCAATACTTTGGGTAACAGATAGGCATATGAAACACGCAGTTCTACATATCAATTTTTATTAACAAAGAAAGATAATTTTAAGATAATTATTACAGCATCAAAACTTTAGCCAAACTTTACATGAATTAGATTTTCAGCATTAACTATCTGATTCATATTTTAAGACTTCCTTCTTCGCTTCAGCACCATCACAGCGTCGCGTATGCATGGTAAGGGCTCCTTTGGACGTGAAGCCCTTACTGCAAATCAGACAGAGGTATGGCTTCTCACCAGTGTGCATGCGAGTGTGGACCTTCAGGGGATTCCTTTGATTGAAGCATTCCCGCAGAATTTACACGCGTAGGCTTTTTCGCCCGTATGTATTCGGGCGTGTTCATCTAGCAGTTGTTTGGTCCTGAAGCAACTTCTTACAAGCATCGCAAACGAACGGTTTAAAGCGGTGTGAGTCTGTTGTGCAGTTCCAGCTTGTGGTTGTTCGGGAAGCATTTGCCGCACTTATCGCACATCTGTGGCTTCAATTTTAAATCGTGGCTGACCCGGACGTGATTCTCCAAAGTGGCTTTCCTTCCGAAGATCTTCTTGCACACCGAGCATTGATTTTCCAAACAGGCACCTGTCACCATGGCATTGTGGTACCTTATCTGGTGCGAGAGTAAGTTCTTGGAGTAGGAAAACTTATGCTGGCATACCACGCAGGCGTGCGGCTTCTTCTCGCTGTTATGCAGAGCTTCGTGCTCGATTTTATCCCATTTACTGTTGAAGCCTTTTCTGCATATCCCGCAATAATACAAGTAATTCTTCAAATGAACGCTATGTATGTGCAATAAGAGATTACGCCTATTTACCGTCCAATAACTGCAAGCGCTGCACGTAAAATTTTGATCGTTGTGCTTGCTGGTGTGGATGGAATATTGATAGAGGCACCGAAAACGCTCCGAGCACATTCACCAAGGTATATTATAGTCGTGAGTTTGGAAATGGGCCTCTAGTTCTTCTAGTTTAACGAAGGTTTGATGGCAAATGGTACATCTGCGGAATTTCTTGCGTTGCGGCGTTTTCTGGGATGTAGTTTTCCTAAAATTAAATGTCGTTAGTAAATTTGTGTTTTGTTACATTTTTAAGTTTGATTTGATGGGAACCTTTAACATGGAAATGGATGCATAATTCTAGACAGAAATGTTGTTATAAGACGCCAGACACCCTCTATTTCCTTATTTTTTTGCATCTTATTTATTATTATTTATTATTACCTTTTTCTTTTTGATATAAGACCCTTTGATTTGATAACAGTACTGCATATCATATATGATGTTACATATCAGATATTTAGAATAGACAAATAAAAATTGTAAAGTATTGAGAGCTTCGTAATAAAACACATTAGCCTGGTTTTTAACTTTATCTTTTATTCAATCTAAATACTTACTGCTAAGGGGCTTCACATTTTAAATTTTTAAACAAAAGTAATTTGCCAAACTACTAGAAGAGAATGCTTTGAGCTTTCAGAAGACAATGGGCAGTTGGCTGCAGGAAACTGAGCAATAAAATATATTCTTTTGGGAAAGCAGAAACCGAGTATTACAAATAAGCGTATGTTGTTCATTGGTCATTATCAAAGCCCAGCGGAAATAGTTCAAAGACGTAGAAAGAGGCCCCACTCATTCCCCCAAGTAGGCAGCGTATATACGTAATGAGGCGGCCAGATACCGATTGCAAATGCACGACAGTCAGGCGATACGACCTGACGGTAAAACATTTTGAGACATTGTACATTTACATCGCGCAAATATTACAATGTACCAAACCATCTTTAAGTAACGAGAAATTATTTTCAAAATCATTAATCCCAAACTGGTAAGAAGACATTATCAATGGCAGTAAACGACAGTGAAATGAAAGAATGGACTTTTTCTATAATAAACAATTAGGTACCTCTGGAAAATAAAAACTTCTAAACTTGAAATAGAAAACTACATGTTAACTGGGATAAAAAATGTAAAATATCAATTCATAAAAAAAGTGAAGTTTTACCTATATAAATCGCACATGAAGTTATAGTCGCTAAGTGGTGAAACACAGACTTGCAATATCATCGAAATACTTATTTTAACATAAAGTGCATTATAGTGGTATTAGAACTGCAGTCTGGGCGCACCTAAGCTACGCTAGCGGAAATCTCAAGACGTAATTGGTGTATGACTGAAAATGAATTTCGATAAAAACATCAAATTAATAAAAAGTGCATATAATACAGCAGAATGCATAAATACTTAACTGAAAAATTGATATATTTTTGGGAGATTTTGACTTCATAAAACGTGCGGAAGAAGCACTTTTGAAATGACCATGAAATGTTTATTTTGACATACAATGCAATTCGATGACATCAGAATTGCAGTTTGTGCAGGTTTAAGCTAGTCTAACGAAAACGCTTACACATAATCAGTATTCATCCAACGCGACGGTAGATCTCAGTAGAAATATTTATTTATTTAAATATATAAATTATATTATAGCAAGATTAAATTGCTAGGATGAAAAAAAACAACTTTGAAAAGGAGATAAAATGTTTTAATTAAGATCTTATAATAATAATGCATCTATAAAGTAACAATACTTTACATATACACCATAGTTTACAGTTTCAAATTCAACAACTCATTCTTAGTAATTTATCATAGACATAAAAACGTATGATGTGTAAAGTCACGAAAGATTGTGTAAATTTAAGTTAAAGTAAAGTGTTCAATATCCATCTGCTTTCATTAAATTTTCTTTCAAACATGTTTCGATCACTAAAAGAATCATCTTCAGTTGTAAATTGTCTACTAACGTAGAAAACAGATTTATAACAAGACTACATTTCATACACTGCAATCACACGCGAATGTTTCCACAACAGTTCGCGCCTGCTTGCTATATTCAGCAAATTGTTTACAAAAAGTAGCAAAATTCTTTTGAATATTAAATAGCTGCTACAAACTGCTAACGGTTATTAGCAGCTACAAAAATAGCAGTTTGCTTCGTAGGAACCACATCACTAATAGATACTTAAGTGTAATTAACAAGGTAAGATTATTAAGTATTAAGATCCTATTGTAATTTAAGCGATAAGCTAAACTACTTCAACTATCATCTGATTCTTCCTTTACTACTATTCTCGGTAAATATTTTCCTGCATTTAAAAGTCTTTTTTACGTCTTCATTCTTCGCTCACCACCATCACAGCGTCTCGTATGTATGGTAAGAGTTCCTTTAGATGTAAATCTCCTATTGCACATTTGGCAAAGGTAAGGTTTCTCACCAGTATGTAGGCGGGTGTGGACCTTCAAGGGAGTACTTTGACTGAAGCACTTTCCGCAAAATTTGCAAACGAACGGCTTCTCGCCCGTATGTATTCGAGCGTGTTCTTTCAAGAGATACTTGGTCCTAAAACATTTCCCACAAGCTTCGCAAGCGCACGGTTTAAAACCAGTATGAGTCCTGTAATGCAGTTCCAACTTGTGATTGTTCGGGAAACATTTTCCGCATTTATCGCACATGGTGGGCTTCAATTTTAATTCGTGACTGATCCGTATGTGCTTCTCCAAAGTAATTTTCTTCCCGAAAATCTTCTTGCAGACCGTGCATTGATTTTCCAAACAGGCACCTGTCACCATGGCATTGTGGTACCTTATTTGGTGCGAGAGCAAGTTTTTGGAGTAGGAAAATTTGCGCTGGCACACCACGCACGAGTAAGGCTTCTTTTCACCGTTATGCAAAGCTTCGTGGGCGATTTTAAAAGAATTACTGTTGTAGCCTTTGCGGCACACCCCGCAATAGTATGGGAAGTTCTTTTGGTGGACATTGTGCACATGTATCAAGAGGCTGTTCTTTTTATCCGTTCGATAACTGCAAGCACTGCAGGTGAAGTTCTGACCGGTATGCTTGCTCGTGTGGATGGAGAATCGATAGAGGCATCGAAAACGCTCCGAACATATCCCACAATCGTATTTATAGTCGTGCGTTTGGAGATGATTCTCCAAGGATTCTAGATTTGTGAACTTTTGATGGCAGATGGTGCATCTGCGCCAAACTTTTTTTGGTTTCGACGCTTTCTGTGGTATGTCTATCCTAAAATGAAACGGCGTCAGTAAGTTTGTGATTACTTTTGATGGAAATGACGTTGTATCAACACAATTTTTTATATATTTACCAAGGAAATGGTTGTAGAAAGTTACAATTCGATATATGTATTTGAGTGAAGCGCAGTCTATAGCGATACAAATTTGAATAGGGATTTTTATTACAATAGATTAAATATTATGCTAGCCACAACATGTAGAAATATCATATGAACATTATAATTAAGCAGATACTACAAAGAAACAAAATATAGAGGTGCTGCCAGATACACTATAATAATACATATACCATGTGAATCAAAATGATTGTCGTAAGAAAAAAACTGTTTTCCGGAAAAATTTATCTATACTTATTACCAATTTAATGAGCGAAGTTAGCTACATACAAATTTCATACATTAAATGAATTTTCTTGACATTTAGGGACATTGGCGTGCGTGTTGTAGTATCTTTCGATTATTTATCTTATAATTTTTTTCAAATTTACATTTAATATCACCAACAATAGTATTTCTGAATACTGTAAGAAAATAAGGGAATTTATCTGTGGTAATAGCTCAACAAACAGGTAAAAAATCAATATTAACATTAAGTGAAATAGTTTATTACATTGTATAATTTTATAGGTTTATCATACACTTCAACGCAACGAGCTGTCAAAAGAAAGTTACATTTTCATCCCTATAAAGTTTCTACAGTACAGGAATTATTACCATTAGATCACGATAGGCGATTGGAATATTGTCATTGGTTTTAATAACAATTTAAGGGACGATGACTTGCTAAACAAATCATTTTTCTCGGATGAAGCCTGGTTTTATCTAACAGACTATATCAATTTACAAAACTATGTATCTGGTCTGCAGAAAATCCACACGAATTTCGAGAAACGCAATTGCATCCCGTAAAAGTTGGAGTTTGGTTAGCTATGTCCAGGCAACGAATAATAGGGCCAATTTTCTTCGAGGAAACTGTAACAGCCCAACGTTACCAATAGGTGTTGGAATTGTTTATTGCAGAGTTACAAGAAAATAAGCTTGAAGCAGGTTATTTTCATCACGATAATGCTTCAGCACATACTGCTCGACAAACCTGCCAATATCTTCAACAGTTTTTTGCTGATAGGGTCGTTAGAGCACAAAGATGGTCACCAAGATCGCCTGATCTAAACCACATTAGATTACTTCATGTTCGGCTATCTAAAAAATAGGATCTATAGAAACCGCATGCACACCTTAGAAGAACTGAGAGATGCAGTTTTGTCACTTAATAATTATACTAATTGTATGTTATAATTTAAAGTAATAAATAAATTTAGTTAAACACCAGTTAGTACTGAATTGTAAAATCATAATTTAGTAATGTTAAATTGATTACATTTCATTTTTACAAGCAGAAACACCGATTCAAAGTCATTTATATAATGCGAGTTCAAATATAGGTTACGTTTTACTTATTTATGACAGATCCGTTTACTTTCTTATGTTCCAACCTTCATTACAAACACGCGGCATATACCTACACCCTGTTACTATCTATAGGAGCGGAATTGACAATCATTTTGAATCTCTGTGTATTTGTCCAACAGAACATGCCAATAACAGGACAAAATAATATAATAAGTACCATATATAGTGCTATAATAACTATCAACTAAACTTAAATTATTTTAGTAAATGTAAAAAATACGAATTGTTCAAAAACATTAAATAAACAAATTCTGAGACAGTCTATTGCCGTTATGTGTGTAAGTGGTGCTCGCCTGAGTATATTGGACCTTGCAAAAGGTATCTTAATGATATCAAAACAACGAGTATTATGCGTAGGTAAGACAAAATTAATCTGCGAAAGCACAGCAGGGCAATCAACATCATTACAAATCAACCGTTCCAAAAAAAAAACTAACACTAACACTTATCCTTCTGCTCTCCAAAGAAAAGAAACTATGTCTATTAAGTAGGTCAATATAATCCACTCCACGTGGTGGATAAACACGATCAATTTTAAATGATAAATATTTAAGGAATTTCCTTTTGATTTTTTTCAATTGCCAATTTCTGAACGGTGTAGTGTGGATACCAGCCAGAGAGACATATTCAAGCTTAGGTCTAACAATAGACTTAAATAAAGTTTTTAAAACAGTAGGGTCAGTAAACGATCTGCAGGAACGAATCAAAAATCTCAAACTTTTGGAAGCAGAATTTACAATTTCATTAATATGATTGTTAAATGTTAACGCCGAATCAAAAAGAACCCCTAAATCCTTGTAAGTGGAATGCCGAGGAATTGGTAGGCCATTAATACCGTAAGGATACGTTATAAAAGTATTACTTTTCACATAAGGCACTATGGCGCATTTGTCAATATTAAGGTGCAAGTGATTTTCATTACACCACTCATATATGATGTTTAACTTGTTTAACTATCAAATAATTTGAATACATGCACGCAGTGGCTGATAATATTGAGTGGTGAGGCCAATCACGGGCCAACTTCTCCCACTTCTTCCCCCTACATTTTGTTAATTTTACAAAGTTTTAAATCAGTTGCAATAATTTATTACCTCATTTATTGCTGGGGGCCATAATTTACAATGGCGCTTTAAGGATTAATTATGGCAAGTAAAGTCTAAACCGAAGATTATTAATCTACTGTTTATACCGCGATTGTAATAATGGCCCTAATTAAAATAATACCGACATAAAAAAATTAATGTGCACAAAATTTAGAAGCCATTTTAAAATGAAAAAGGAGCACTTATCTACCTAAATATAAATACTAACGTATTTCCTTCAGAATAGCATATATTCAGTTTTTAAAGGGCACGTACATGAGTCACTTGTTTAGTTCACATGTTTTTGTGATTTTATATTGACGAAAACATAACACAACACGGAGCACATGAATTATTTAAGCGAAGATCATCGAATAAAATATAATGTATATTTCATTTATGTACAAGCGGACGTATTTCTTACAAAGAAAGGGAAACAGAATTTTTATTTTCTTTGTTGGTTCACCAGTAATTTTTACCGTAAGGAAGATGTGAATGGTAATTCATTTTGATTTGAAATACTATAGTTATTAATTTGCGATGTCATCCTAGAATAATACTACACTTTATTAAGTACTATAATTAATAAATATTAAATAGTCTTGAATTCAATTATTGTTGCGGGGAAGTGCTAAACCGAAGTCAATATGCGACGGCCCTCTACATATGTTTCTATTTTCATAATAGTCGATCTCCGACGGCCGTCTGCGTCTGACTCACACGCACTGACGAGATGACTCGAGCAACCAGCAGATAGCAGGTCACGAAACGGCTGGCCCTACTTCAACGTAATTTTTACATATACTGCGACCACCCCCTCTTCCGCTATCTCCGTGCGGATAGTTACAAACGTCTAAAAGTTGAAGCCAACCTAGGCGTGGCTTCAGTTCGCCGCTTGTCGGCATAAATAAGTACAAAGCGCGTTTTGTCGCATCAAATCATGAGAATCGCAATGTTTGTTCTGTATTTAAATGTGTGTGTATTTACGTATATTTATCGGTATCTTTACAGAAAATAAAAGCTCTTTAATGATTAATTTGTGATCTGCAATGGTGGGGCCACGGCCCTGTGGCTCTTTAAACGGAGCCGCTCCCGTGTTGCACTGATCCATGGACGAAATAAATTATTATTATTATTATTATTAGTCACTTGACAACTGCAGAAACGTTCGACATGATATAAAGTTATATCACTGCTTTTTTAAAGAGGTAAAATTATATAATTTTATATATTTTATTTTACATATTTCGATGTAAATAAACCATGGCAATATATCCTATCTATTACTATCAGTTTCAAAACAGAATTTTAATTGATAAGCACGATAATAATATTGACAAAAGAATCTATTGTTTAATTCATTGCATTTGTTTTTGTGTGGTTTTATAGTAGCGATTGAATCACACGTGCATCTATTCGTTGTGAGTGAATCCATTCAACTCACTCATTGACACAGACAACGCTTCATACCGCATTTAGGCAAAATCAAGCCAACTCCAAGTAAACGAATATCCACGGAACAAGTGGATCTTTGGTGGCTGATTGTTTATTATTGGGATTACGTACTGCTGTGGTTAGACAACCCATTTCGCAGAGTGTATTTCAAGTTGCATATTTTTGGTTACTTATTGGATGTTTTCTTTGCTTAGATAGATGATTTCAATTTACCGGGAATTTTCACCAATTTTATGTTTATTTTGTATAAGTTTAGTTAAAGGGTTCAATGTATCATTCATGTAATTCATTTAGTGTTAAGTTTTTTTAATTAATCCATTCATTCTATTGTCTATTGTTTGCTTGTGTTGATTTATTGCGGATTCTATTCATTATTGTCGTATTGTTATGCGTTTGCGTTGTACGATTTTGAGAGACGGATTTTTGTAAGGAAAACAATTGTAGGATTTTGTTAAGGACTTCCTTGTTCGACTATTGAAGTGAGTAGACGTATTTTTGTATATCATTGTTGCTACTTTGTAATCCATTTTAATATTGAAATTTAATTCTGTAATAATATAGCCAATCAAGGAATTCTTATTATTATAATTGTTAATATATTGACGTGTGCACTTTATAGATATAAGATCAATTATTATTTTTTGTTTAGGAAGATATATTTTAGTTTTTTTTTCTCTCTCATTATTTTAAAGAGTTAATTTTCCGTTATTCAATTTTGCTGTTTCATTTTTATTTATCAATCACCTTGTTTGGTTGAGTGTGAATAGAAGCATTGTTCTTGCTTTTAGTTTTTCAATATTGTAAATTTCTTGTATTGACCGCGCTTAGTTTATTTTAATTTGAAACCACGTGGATTGAAATTGAAAGATTTTGGATAATCTTCCTGAACAAACAAAACTTTTGCTTTGCATAGGAAATAGCATTGTCCTATTTTAATTTAGAGTCAAGTATAGTTTTTGTTTTAGGCCAGAACCTTCAGTTCAAGGTTTTTTCTGCACAATCTGTAATTTAACCCGTTGTTGAAATAAATCATTGTTAATTAGCGTCATTGGGTTAAAAATTCTGTTCTTTTATTTTTATTTAAACCTTTTCAATTTTTCGGATAATTAAGAAAGTCTGATTTCATTCACTCACATTTCACTCTTCCTGGTTAGATTCAAGTTTTAATTCGCGAGGGTAACTCTGAGTTAATAGTCCTTTTGCGTCCATTTAAATATTTTCCGTTGAGCTAGCTAATTTTCTTTTTCTTTTTCATTTTTAAATTCAGTTTTGCATTTTTCAATTAATTCAATCAGTACACAGCAGTACCTATTTTTTTTTGTAGATACATTTGATCATTAGGAACAAATATCTTTAATGACAAAAATATTCGAAACTGTGGTACTGGTAATGCTGCAAACTGAACCGCAGTTCAGTGCATCTACTGATGATGATAGCTTTGCTATCGAAACGTACGTCCAGTTTAGTGCAGTTTGTGGTGAGGGGTCTAGAAGTTTGTAATCTTTTTAATAATAAAACAACGCTATAATACATGGTACAATTAAAAGATATAGTTTAAGATAAAAAAAAAATGGAGATTATTTATTTTGAAAACTTTATTAGTTATTTTCAATTACAAGTTCACATAAAATGTACTGTATACAACAAAATATTAGTTTTTTTTTTAATTCTCATGTACTCTGAGTGCGACCAACAAATATATTTCGACGATCTTACTTATTTGCAATTAAGTAAAAGTACAGTCTTCTAAAATTTAAGCGACAACAGTTAGGAATCACTCTTACAATTTTTCATATGCATATTCAAAGCCCCCCTCGACACAAATCCACGGTTACATAACTCACAAACGTAAGGCCTCTCTCCCGTATGTCCCCTGACGTGTATCCTGAGGGGGGCGTCCTGATTGAAACATTTCCCACAGTAAGCGCAGCAGTAGGGTTTCTCCCCGCTGTGAGTGCGTTCGTGCAACACCAAATAGTCCCGTTTAGTGAACGATTTCTCGCAGAAATGACATTTATACGGCTTATATCCCGTATGCACCCTATGATGGAGTATCAATTTGTCCTTCTGGCGAAACTTTTCCCGCACGTATCGCACAAGTGCGTCTTCTCCTTAGGTTTGGTGCGATCGTGGGTTTTCACGTGCGTTCCAACGTAGTCTGTTTGACGTAACATTTTTTACAGAGCGGGCATTGTTTTAGATGGGCCATCGGTGCGCCGGAAATCGTCACCGTGTGATTCCTCACCTGGTGCATCGTCAGATTCCTGGTGAACGTGAACATCTTCCCGCAAACGACGCAATACAGAGGCTGGGCGCCCATGTGAATATTCTCATGTTCCCTGAACGTGACGACGTCTTGAAAGCCTTTCCCGCAAAATTTGCAATTATAATGGAACTTCTGCAAATGCACCCGGTTTATGTGAATGGATATCGAAGTTCTGCGTGTGGTTCTGTAGTCGCACAAAGGACATTTATACACTTCTTGGTCGGCGTGTTTGCGCATGTGTATCGAGAATTTGTACGCCGAATAAAAAGTCTGCTGACATTCGCTGCAAACGAATTTATCTTCATGGGTGAGCATGTGTTTTTCGATCTCTTCTTTAGTCTTCATTTCCGTGTCGCAAGTATTGCAATTATACAGATCCTCTGCGTTATTATAAGTGTATTGGTATTCTATCGCTTCCAAAGGAAAGGAATGGGCCTGCTTCCGATGTTCGATCATGCTCCTTCTGGTTGGGAATACTTCGTTGCAACTTTTACAAGACCAGATCTTCGTTTTCGATTTTGATGTTATCTTTGTGATCCTTATGGATTTTAAACTTGGTTTACATTCTGGCCTGGAAGAGAAAATACAGTTAGTTGCATTTTTCTTACGGTTTTGTATGAATAAAGCATACTTAAGACGGAAGTGGTACTTACGCGAATAATTTCTTTACCCAGCTATTTAGGGCTTGATAAACTTACATGTAATAGTATTCTAAATTACTGAAATTATGTATTGGGTGCGTAAAGATACATTTTTACCTGGAGAACGCTAAAAATGTTGATTTCCTGCTGTTTGCTGCTCCGGAAAAAACATAATTTTTGCTCTGCAGAAGTTTCAGAACCAAGAAACAGTTCCACAACATACCTCCTGTGGAAATAGCATAACTTTAATCAGAAGGGAAAAAAAATCACACAACATAATGTGTGTGGGCCTGATAAATTTGCTCCGGCTATAATAAAAGAATTCAAATTGTATCTTATAGAAGTCCTAGTGTAGGTACTTAATAAATTCTTCGTTTTCTACAGGAATTTTCCCCGATACTTTAAAGAAATGTGCAATTGTGTTTGTTTTTAAAAACGGGGAGACCACTGTGATATCAAACTATAGGCCAATAGCTTTAACTTCAGCTCAGCTAGCAAAGTGGTGTAAAATGACGTATATGGTCGTAGATATTTGCGTCATATTGACGTCTATTAAACGTCATTCTGCTACGTGAGAGTTGTATCTAAATTTCTTGAACACTACATGTTGAACAGATTAAATTGTTACACAGATAAGCAACAAATTATTAGTAAAACAATGGACATGGTTTTAGGGGAAAAATAGATCTATTCCTTCGGTAGTTTTGGGTAGGTTTGAGTAGGATTTAACAAAACATTAATCCCTGTTTACTACTTTTAAATGGATAATAGTGTAAATGTTATATAAGAAAAAAATATATAAATCAGATCATTCCACTATTATAATTTTAGTTCGAAGTAGGTACATGTTTCGATCTCTATTACCATCTTCAAGCTATCTACAAGTTAAATGTAAGGTAAGAATAATTATCTCAATATATATATACATATATAGAAATTTAAATATTGTAGATTAGTGGTATCAAATTTAAAGTATTAAACCTATTAAAGTATAATAAATTTTTAATTTTTTTTCATTGGGTATAATAATATTTATAACTATAATAGTTTAGTAAGTTTAATCCTTTAAATTTTATTCCACTGATCTTCAATATTAAAATTTTTAAATATATTGAGATAAATACATACAAATGTCGCTACATTCATTTATTAGCGCATCAGCGAAAAATTTAGTGCTTACTACAAATAATATTGCGAATTTGTGTTTTAATCAGAACATATTTGTAGATATTATATTGGAAAAATTAGTAAATACCCTTGAAAAATAATAACTTTCTAACATCTTATACTCACACAGTATTATATATTGAGATAATTATATATACTTAAACTTGACTTGTATAGAGTCTGAAGATGACCAATAGAAGCCGATATATGTAGCTACTTATAGGGAAAATTATAATGAACAAAAGGGAATAAACTGATTTATATTTTTCACTTATACATTAAATTAAAATCTATGTTTATAAATGTAAGCATTCGCCCGATGTTTATTTTTTATTTTTCATGAGTTGTTAGTGCATGTCCACTCTTCTATTAAATTCTAGATTTTTTATTACTAGATCAAAAGATATATGTAGTAAATATATCATTTTGATATCTCCCATATGCATTTTATTAGTAAGTAATAATCTTGAATACGAATGGTAACTATTATTCAACAGTGACATAGATTATTAGAATTGTTATTTTATAAAAGCTAAAAAGTAAATTATTATTCTAAGATGCAACCTACGTAGCAAGATATAAAACTAAAATGCTTTCATAAAGCAATTTTAATTTACCCTAATCAATATTCTCAAGAAAAAAAAATTAATTAAATTAAATAAAAGGGACTTTGGTACGTAACCAAAATCTGTGGGTGACACTCACAAATTTCGATCCAAAGAAGTGCCCTACATATTGATTTTTCAACGGAATTTGGCTACTTACATTTTGATAGGTACCTCCATTCTACTTGGATGCTCTTATTATGGCATCGGCTGAATGTGGGCGAAGAATTGACAATCACCGATACATAATCTGCCTTATTTTATCAACTGTAGCAATTCAGCACGAGTTTATTTACTACATATTATGTCGCATACTCTTAGAAGCTTGAGTTTTTGGTACGAGAAACTATTGTGGTAAGTCGAACCTCAGCACAACTTCCAAAGCTGGCCCTATTGATATACTAGTTAATTTAATTTCATTTTGTTTGCCCTTACCTGTACTTTTATGCAATATTTATCATGAATATGAAAACATTTAAATTGCCTCTAGTAGTCTCTATTCATGTATATATATTCCTCTAGGTTTAAATATTTTCTTCTTGTGCACCTAAATAAAACTGCATCATATATATATACCTGTGTTTTAGTTTGTCTACAATTAACCGTGGCTTACTCAATGCATTCATCCCTAAATTAGGGAGGCATTCCATACAATACTTGTTCATTAATTATTATGACAGATCACAGATCATTTATATGAGTGATCTGTCATTTTAGTTTACTAGTTTTCAATAATATATTTTGCCAGCGCCATCTGTTGACTGATAGCTATACCCGTTGCGATCATAAGAAAAGTAATCTGCACTGAAGAAAAATATATATAAACAAAGACACAATTTAAGATTTAATTTATTTAGAAAAAATACAATTCCAAAATGCATCAATTATTGAGTAATTTAAAACTACTCTAACAATATGATAGCTGCTTCTAATTAATTTATCAATTTAATTTTAATTAATGTTGATTAATGAGTAAAAAAAGACAGTTAAATTGTGAAAACGAATATATTATTCTGCACTACATTATTCTACCAAAACCTTTCAACTAATCATTAGCCCAGCTATTAAGATTAAAAAAAATCATTAAGCCATAATTCATTTAGTTAAAGTTATATTTAATTGGCGATTTAGTTATAAAGGGTTCGTATTTAAAGATATTTTCTGGATTGACAAAAATAAAAAAAAAAAATACAATGAAATTGAAGTTGATGAAATGAATTGAAAGAATGAAGGTAAAAACTAAACGAGTTAATTGGGAAAACAACAATTTAAAAGTTAAGTTTAAGAGTAAAACCTATATATGTTAAAATTAGTTAATGTAGTATGAATTATATAAAAAAAAAATATTTGAAAACATAGATTACAAAGTACATATAAAATAGGTATTAGACAATTGATTTAAACCCATATTATAAACCAATTTATATAAAACATTTAAAAAAACTGTAATTTTAGATAGATATCTATTGTAATGGTTTGGAGAAATTGACTTACATGACTGTAAATTGGGTTGCTGACGCCGCAGTGATACAAAATAAATTAAAACAAAGTAACAAACCCTGTTTTTTCACAATAGTTAAACAACACTTTTATTTGTGAAAAACAATATAAAACGTGCAACAGATGTTTAATAAACAATTTTATAACAAAATAAAAGAATAAATTCTGGTTTTACAGTTTCCTGTATTAAATTGGTTTCAATCCAGACTTAAACTATTCTAAACATCTTATTTACTATTTTATGAAAACTGGTTGGCAGTTTAATCAATCATAACTGAACTCTATCCATAAGCGACGCTCTCCAGTGTTGTGCTCCTCTTTCAAGAAATGGTATATCAATTTTATGTTTTTGTTTATTCACCGGTGGGTGGTAACTAAAACTTTCTTTAAAATAACAGATTAACAGAAATTAATTTATGTAAAAATCTACTTTTAAATTTCCAACGAGTATTCTTTTTCTTAATTTACAAAATGCCTTATAACAAAATAGTTATAATACCATCATATGTGTGATTAGTCACAGTGACTGAAAATGTGACCTGTGACTGTCAAATAGTCCGGTGATATTACAGTAAAGTTAATCGAATAAATTATATCATGAATGGCTAATAAATGTTAATATCACTGTTATTAAATATATAATAACTACATTAAATAATATTTAATTTTCATATTTATTTATTATTTGTGTGGTACTTAGGAAGTTTTGGTAAATTATTTGGCACACGGAGTCATTAGAAGCAAATGCAACACTTTTCTTGTCGATTTAACGGTACTTTCGTATTATTTTTGGATTAGAAAGCATATCATAAAGTAAACCAACAAAAAATAGATATAAAGAGAAATATAGTGGTTTTGCACAAAGATATATATTTCTATTTGATCAAAAACAGTGTTTAATAAAAAGTAATACTTGTACCACATTCTCCAAATTAAGTACAACTACATCAGCTGCCAGAACAACTGTTCAAATGTACTTTTAAGGCAGGTTTAGACGTAAATCCCTTTCGACAAATTTGACAAATGTAAGGCCGTTCTCCAGTATGTCCACGTAAATGTAGCCTCAATGGGGCAGTTTGATTATAACGTTTCCCACAAAATTCGCAACTGTAAGGTTTCTCGCCACTGTGTATACGTTCGTGCATCACCAAATAGTCCTTTTTCGTAAAAGATTTATCGCAATAACTACACTTATGCGGCTTATATCCCGTATGGACCCTGTAGTGCAAGACCAGCTTGTTCTTTTGGGAGAAACCTTTCCCGCAGGTATCGCAAAGGTGAGGTTTAGGCCTGGGTCTGCTTTTATCGTGAAATATCATGTGATTCTCTAGAGTCAAAGCTTTCGAATATGTTCTCCTGCAAACAGACATTGGTTCTTCAATTTGACGCCTAGTATACTGACTTTATGATTGCGAATCTGGTGCAAAATAAGATTTCTGGTGAAGGAAAATTCTTTTTCGCACACTATGCATCTGAGAGGATCTCCACCAGTATGGATGCTTTCGTGCTCTTTGTATATCAAAGGATCTTGAAATCCCTTAGCGCAGAATCGACAGTAGTAGAAGTATTTCTTCAAGTGCTTCGTATTGATGTGTATGAACATGCAACTCCTTCTGGGCGTAGTGTATTTACACAGAGGGCAGCGGTAGATGTCGTCGTCAAAATGCTTCCTCATATGTAGGGATAATTTCTGCAGCGAATAGTAAGTTTCAGCGCACTTAGAGCAGCTGTAGCTCTCTTCGTGAGTCTCCAGGTGTTTTTCCATCTCTTCTCTAGATCTAGCTTCTAGATCGCAAGTTTTGCAAGTGTATAGGCCGTCTTCATTGTTGTATAAGTATTTGTAGTGATCTCTGAACGCGGAGAGGTGCTCCTCGTTTCTGTGTTGAGTGAGCGATTTGCGATTGCAAAATTCCTTTTCGCATGTTATGCACGACCAAATTCTCTTCCTAGAATTACATGTAGTTCTTTTGCTGTTTCTGGCAGCTTTGTAACACCTTCTGGATCTTCTGAAATAGGATTATGTTATGATAATAGCATGATCTGAAGTCATACTTACCGATTTTTGGAGCGCAGTTACTATCAGATTCAAAAATATTATCAATTCCGCTCCTACAGATAGTAACAGGGTGTAGGTATATGCCGCGTGTTTGTAATGAAGGTTTGAACTAAGTCAGTGTTGGAACACAAGAAAGTAAACGGATCTGTCATAAATAAGGAAAACGTAACCTATATTTGAACTCGCATTATATAAACGACTATGGATTGGTTTTTCTGCTTGTAAAAATGAAATGTAATTAATTTAACTTTACTAAATTATGATTTTACAATTCAGTACTAACTGGTGTTTAACTAAATTTATTTATTACTTTAAATTATAACATACAATTAGTATAATTATTAAGTGACAAAACTGCATCTCTCAGTTCTTCTATGGTATGCAAACGGTTTCCATAGATCCTATTTTTTAGATAGCCAAACATGAAGTAATCTAATGGGGTTAGATCAGGCGATCTTGGTGGCCATCTTTGTGCTCTAACGACCCTGTCAGCAAAAAAACTGTTGAAGATATTGGCAGGTTTGTCGAGCAGTATGTACTGGAGAATTATCGTGCTGAAAATAACCTGCTTCAAGCTCATTTTCTTGTAACCCTGCAATAAACAATTCCAACACCTGTTGGTAACGTTGGGCTGTTACAGTTTCCACGAAGAAAATTGGCCCTATTATTCGTTGCCTGGACATAGCTAACCAAACTCCAACTTTTATGGGATGCAATTGCGTTTCTCGAAATTCGTGTGGATTTTCTGCAGACCAGATACGATAGTTTTGTGTAGCTAGTTGATATAGCCTGTTAGATAAAACCAGGCTTCATCCGAGAAAAATGATTTGTTTAGCAAGTTATCGTCCCTTAAATTGTTATTAAACCAATGACAATATTCCAATCGCCTATCGTGATCTAATGGTAATAATTTCTGTATCGTAGAAACTTTATAGGGATGAAAATGTAACTTTCTTTTGACAGCTCGTTGCGCTGAAGTGTATGATAAGCCTATAAAATTATAAAATGTAATAAACTATTTCACTTAATGTTAATATTGATTTTTTACCTGTTTGTTGAGCTAATTACCACAGATAAATTTCCCTTATTTTCTTACAGTATTCAGAAATACTATTGTTGGTGATATTAGATGTAAATATAAGCGGTTTGAAAAAAAATTATAAGATAAATAATCGAAAGATACTACAACACGAACGCCAATGTGGCCAATGTCGCTAAATGTCAAGAAAATTCATTTAATGTATGAAATTTGTATGTAGCTAACTTCGCTCATGAAATTGGTAATAAGTATAGATAAATTTTTCCGGAAAACAGTTTTTTTATTACGACAACCATTTTGAATCTCATAGTACATTTGAAGGTAAATCCTTCAGAATTAGCTGTTGAAGGGCACATTTAGTAGACGAGAATACTTTCTAAGAATACCCAATCTCAGATAGTGGTCATAAACTTAATTACATCCACATACAGCAGAATAATCCATAAATCTGCGACGAATAAGTTCTGTTACAGGATCTTTTTGAAGAAGTCGATTGTTATACAGTGTCCGGCAGAAAGTTACACAGAAATAGAAAGGTTTTTTATTACTAATTTCTAAGAAAATGTTATTCGTCATAATTATTTTTAGTAACTATAACTAACAGCTTCTTGCGGGTTTCGCCGTGTGTCAAAACTTTCGCTCGACGTTTCGCTGTTCATAACTGAACTCAGTTCAGTTCAGTTATCCTGAAGAAGCTGTCAGTATGAACAGCGAAACGTCGAGCGAAAGTTTTGACACACGGCGAAACCTGCAAGAAGCTGTTAGTTATAGTTACACCGGCCGTGAAAGCCTACGCAGTGTTATTTTTAGTAACTTCAACGTTGACTCACGAGATTAGTAAAGATTTTGTATTACATTTTAATACCTTTATGTTGAAGTTACTAAAAATAATTGTGGGAAATTTAAATTTGATTACTTGGGCAGTCTTTTTCTTTTAATTGAAAAATCTTATAAAATGTTTTTGTTCCATTTTAAACATAATTTATTTTAGTCACACCAAATTTTAATCTTTTGATAAACACTATTGATTTAATGATAATGATAATTCTTTTGAATCTTTCTCAATAATAATAATAGTGGTATCATCCACATAAATACATAAATGTGTATTATTGTAGTTACTAAAATAAAAAAAGATCGTTAATGTAAATGGCAAACAAAAGTAGCCCCAAAACTGACCCCTAAGGCACCCTCTGAATTAAATTACTGATATCACTAGTTACTGAGCTACCTATTTTAACATACTAATAAGAGTGGGGGAGAGAAAATTTGTACTTTTTAGCCCCTTTAACCAGCCTATGGGTGCGTTACTGTTCTTTTGTCAACTTAAAATGTACGGTTGCTAACAAGGAACGATTTGATCTTTACCCGATCTCCATATCCCATCTCGTTTTTGAAATATTGCAAAAATATGAGACGCTAAAGGAAACGTATCAAATATTTTTCGGTGTTCTACACTCCTACGAAATTTTATCAAAATCGGAGAGGTCAACTTGTAAGTAGGACTATACTTAAGGGGGCGGACACATCCCTCTATTTTCGTAACACGAACTAAATCACTCTAATGCAACTCTCTGTCGAATATATTGAACATGAGATGGCGCTACCAGTACCATTCGCTTACTATTGTTGAGAAAAAGTTTAAAGTGATAAAGTGATGGGTAGTTCTGAAAAGAGATGGTGCGTGTTTCGACCGTAAACATCTGGTAAACATATTCTTGGGAAATTCCTTCAATTATGATTTATGATTATACGTTTGGGGCGCTTGCCTAATACATCGCGGCGTGCGTATTCACTTTCTCTTATGCATTTGAATTGAAATACCGGGATACTAGTGATTTTATTGTTATTATTATAGTAGTTACAGTTGACGGACTTTCATGGTATCGAATATTTTGTGCACAAAATCTTAAGACGGCGTAATGTTATTGTTTATGTTTTATAAATAAACGAAATTTGTTTTATTCAGATTATTTTATCTTTTTAATTTTGTATACTAATTATTAGATAACTAGTTCGTGTGTATTTCTGTATGGTGTGTATAGTTATTGTGAAAGACATTAGATTGTTTCATCGTAGCATACAGTTTTGCTTTTATTTGCTTAAAGTGTGCAAAAGTAAGTTCTTACAATGAATAAAAAGTGATCAAAGACTGTAATACATTGTGCTGTGGAAACATGCTTCAATAATTCTAAAAAAACGAGAAGTAGTTTTGTTTTCTTTCTGACAAATAAAATGTGGTAAATTCTCTGCATATGTTTTCTATATCAAATATATTCATTTTGCATTTTGTATTATAGTGCTCTTACCTGTGGGTAGAGAAATGTAAAACAGTAGGATATTTATATAGACAAATTTATGGAAAACTGCTCGAAACTCTGAAAATACATTCCGAAGACTTGCAATTTAAACGCTTTAATAGATTATTAAAAAACAAATGTGACGAGGCCAATATATTTTAACAATGAATGTTTTTCCATGGTTTTTTGTACCTACAAGTATTACATATCAATTAGGATATTGGAAACCTAAAAAGATTTGAACGGAGAATTTGGTTAGAAGTAGTAAAATGGTATAATTAAACAAATTCAATTATTAAAGCAGTGAATAAAACTTTTTTCCTGTTTTATTTATAATACATTATGCAGTTAACTTATATGTCTATGTAAAAACTTATAAAGTTATTTGCTTATTATAACTTCCACTACTAGTCATGATTCCTTTAAATATTTCAACATCAAAGCAAACATCACATTAATAAAACAATATCTATTTATGTTATACATATAATATAATACTTAAGATTATTTATTTCCCTATCGCTAGAAGATGCCCCTAAGTTCACTTTGTAATTGTAGGTCACGAAAGCGTGTCTACAAAACATCAGAGGTGCCAACAATTATGTCCTTACTGTTACACTGTGAAATACACATTTTACTTTTTTAGATTCAAGACGAAATAGTAGGATTTTTAAAATAAACTTTTTTACATAATATTGTTTTTTTCCACTGAAAATTACAAAAAATAAAATAAAAACCAATTTTTTTGCAATAAAACTCGCAATTTCTATTTTAATTGAATAATATATTACAATGTAATTCCTCTAATATCTAATATCCTTTGCATAGTTTATAAGAAGAAATGAACAAGCTACTACAATAGAATACATTCCGTCAGAGAATTGCACTACAGAAACATATAAAAGTATAAACTATTTCTAATTAATGACATTAAAAGCATACTTTTTGGTGTGCCATCTATGTCACGAATGCCAAACTAAAGTAATATCTGTTGTAGCAGATATCTGTAAACTTCTCTTCTGTGTATCCCAGTTTTGTTTTTCAAGTTGTTTATCATAATTAGATTGTTTAATTAGCTACTCTTATGTTTATTTTTATTTCTACAACAATTCCCGAGGCAAGCCATGCAATTTTATCTACATTTACAGCTCCACATTTAAATTTTTTGTTAATTTTCTACATCGCCTATTCATGCATGTTTCACTTTCTGTTTTTAAACAATATATTTTAGGTATGCAATGGAAAATGTATCGTTTCGCTCCGTATATTCATGGAGAGTGTGTAAATGTCCTTGTTTTCCAGAAAAACCGCCTACGTTGCGAAAATAACTTGAACAAAGTAACCCATGTTATACGGCCATTATGTTGGCGCGAAAGAGGTTTGTGAAAATAATTGCTCAGTTTTGCTGTACATGAAACCTACCATTTTTTACGCATCCCATTGTTCGTTTGTCCTGAAAATGACGTCATAAGAATGTCAATTATTGATCTGATAACTTAATGACCAACAATTGACGTTATTATGACGACAGTTTGCTAAGATAAATAGCAAAAAATATTAATCCAAAAAAAGAAAAATTGAAGTATAATTTTTTTGTAGAAGGAAGAACTTCCTCAAAATAGGACCAACACAACTTTTGCCAACATTCACTTGCTACCACATTAAAAAAAAAACGATTCTTTTAGTGGATTAGCTACATTTATTTAGTGTTAACATTCACGACATACGTTCTTAAAATTATGGAAACATCTATACTTAATGCAGTAACTCTCAACTTCCATTACAACGATTTTGATGAACTTTCAAAGCAGCCCTCGATACGTATCCAGCGTTACAAAATCCGCAAACGTAAGGCTTCTCGCCAGTATGCCCTCTCAGATGTATCCTGAGAGAAACATCCTGATTGAAGCATTTCCCACAAAAGATGCAGCAATAAGGCTTCTCTCCGCTATGGGTGCGTTCGTGCAGGACTAGATAGTCCTTTTTCGTGAAGGATTTCTCGCAATAGCTACATTTATGCGGCTTGTAACCAGTATGGACCCTGTAGTGGAGCATCAGCTTGTTCTTCCTGGCGAAACCCTTACCGCAGGTATCGCAAAGATGCGTCTTCTGTACCGGCTTTATGCGTTCGTGCAACTTCATGTGACTCTGCAGAGCATTCGGCCTGAAGAAGGTACGCTTGCAAATACCGCATTGGTTCGTCATAGTGACTCCTTGGATTGTAGCCCTATGCGTCCTCACTTGGTGCATCAATAGATTTCTGGAGTAGGTGAATCCTTTATTGCAAACCACGCACGTCAACGGACCAACACCTAAGTGTATGTTTTCGTGTTCCCTAAACGTGGCTATATCCTGAAAACCCTTCCCGCAGAACTTGCAATGATGCAAATACTTGTTCAGGTGAGTCATATTGATATGTTGCGCTATCGAGGTCACCCTTTGCGTTGTATATTTGCACAGGGGACATCTGAACGCATCACCATCATGTTGTCTCATCATGTGTACCGAGAATTGGTAGGCGGAATAGAAAATCTGTTTACACAGGGAGCATTCGAATTTTTCTTCGTGCACCAATACGTGTCGCTCCATATCTTGTTCTGTTTTCAATTCGACGTCGCAGGTTCTACAAGAGTAGGTCTTCTCGTTGGCGTTATAGAAATAATTGTAATGAATTTCTTTCGAAGTTTTGCTGTGGAATAAGTTGGTGTGCTGGTTGAGGTACCTCCTGGCTGGGAACTCTTCTCTGCAAGTTCTGCATCGCCATACGAGCGTTCTGACTTGATTTTTCCGCCTTCTGGAACCATTCCTGCAATATATGAGTGTTGGAGTTGCGTTTATTTGAATTGGAAATGAAAAGAAAAATGTTTGTATGAATAAATTTTGAATTCTGACTGATGAGCAATCTCAACTATATTATATTTTACCTTAAGTTAAAGTTGAATTCAGTTAAAAGGTGATACCTACCCAAATGGCACAAAAGTAATAAATATAAAAATGAAATATTTTCTATACCGGGTGTCCAGCCTAAGCTGCAACGGTCCATAGCAGATTTATTATTGTTTTTTTGGAAAAATGGTTCAAATAAATGCTGCCTGGAATCATATTCTACACATTTTAAAATTAGTTTCAGTAATGGTGGACTTCCGGTTGTACCGGAAGTAGATACTAACTTTATTATTTTAAATGGAACACCCTGTATATTATTGTACTTTTGGATTCCTTGTTAAATTTAAATAACAATACGTTAGACGTACATTGGGGCTAAGTTGTACCGTTTCCGAATTACATGACGTTTTTCGAAAAAAAATGACATTTGCAATGTCTGCGGTGTTTGAAAATATCTCCGGAAATACGAAAGTTAGAAAGATGTGGTTTTCAGTTTTCGCTTGATCATGAAACAGGACACGTCTTTTACTTTAAAATTTTTGCGTTTAAATTACAAAATTATTAAATACGGCTCTGTAATTTTCGAACTCTAAACTCATGGATAACTTGATTTTTTTAAATTGAATGGTATAGCAATTTTTACATAAATGGATGTAAAACTTAATTTTCTTTCGATTTTATACGAGTGTCATTGTGTCTATCTCCAAAGGTTTTGGAGATATTCGCGATTTTTAGTTTTTCATGATAGATACGTATTGCGAAGCGTCGGCCACCTTCCCCTCGCATTTTACCAGGGTTGGGACTGGCTGCAGTAATAATAATAATGAAAACTTGAAATTAAAAAAATGTTGAATTTACTGAAGCGCGTTGGAAATGAACATAGCAAAGATAAAAGAAAACACAACATTACTGGTACATCCATAAATCAGAACATTTTTCGAAATACATTGCTCTGTCTAATGAATGGCGTACATACACATCGAGCGTCTTGCTCGCAACAGGTTACACTTTAAATGTTAGTGCCGTCGTTATACATAAAATTTGTACAAATATTCAAAATGTGATCCGTTTTAGGCGCTACATTGAAATCGCTTTTGCAAACACTTTTGAACATTTCTGAGCATTTCTGGTGTGACTTGAAACGCTTTTAAAATACGATGATGCATGTCATCAGGTGTTGTTAGTGGCGTCTCATAAACTTGATTTTTAATGAAACTCCATAAAAAGAAATCGCAGCTTGTAAGATCTGGGGATCTCGGAGGTCATCTGTCATCTGTCCTCCACGCCCAATCCAGCGGTCTGAAAAAATCACATCCAAAAACTGACGAAATTCGACAGTATTGGTAGATGGAGCACCATCGTGTTGGAACAACATCAGCTGACGAGTAGCTAACGGAATATTTTCTCACACAACGCCCAAATTATTCTGAAGAAATTCCATATAAACCCTACCCATCAGGCGTTGGTTATGAAAGAACAGGCCTATGATATGCTGTCCAATGATATCTGCCTACACGTTCACTGAGCTTCCGTACTGACTATGTGCTGCAATAAATCGATGGGGATTTTGGGTGTCATCATAACGACAACTGTGACGATTCACAAATCCATTTTTGTGGAAGGTAGCTTCGTCTGAAAACATCACTTTCTCGAAATGGTTCGCAATGTTGTTTTCTTTTTCTTTTGTAATTTCAAGTTTTGTTTGTTTCCAGTGGTCTTATTCCTTTCTATTGGCCACTTTCTAAATATGCCAGTATTACTGCTGCCAGTTCAAGCCTGGTGAAATGCGAGGGGAAGGTGGCCGGCGCTTCCCAATACGTATCTATCATAAAAGAAACTGAAAAATCGCGAATATCTCCAAAACCTTTGGAGAGAGACGCAATGACACTCATATAAAATCGAAAGAAAATTAAATTTTACATCCATTTATGTAAAAATTGCTATACCATTCAATTTAAAAAAAATCAAGTTATCCATGATTTTAGAGTTCGAAAATTGCAGAGCCCTATTTAATAATTTTTTAATTTAAACGCAACAATTTTAAAATAAAAGACGTGTGCTGTTTCATGATTAAGCGAAAACTGAAAACCGCATCTTTCTAACTATCGTATTTCCGAAGATATTTCCAAACACCGCAGACATTGCAAATGTCATTTTTTTCGAAAAACGTCATGTAATTCGGAAACGGTACAACTTAGCCCCAGTGTATGCCTAACGTATTGTTATTTAAATTTAATAAGGAATCCAAAAGTATAATAATATACAGGCTGTTCCATTTAAAATAAGAAAGTTAGTATCTACTTCCGGTACAACCGGAAGTCCGCCATTACTGAAACTAATTTTAAAATGTGTAGAATATGATTCGAGGCAACATTTATTTGAAACATTTTTCCAAAAAAACAATAATAAATCTGCTATGGACCGTTGCATCTTAGGCTGGACACCCGGTATATTGTAAAAGAGAAAATCAAAAATAAGTTGAAACATCGTTAAATTAAGAAAATTGCCTTTTCATAAAGCCATAAGTCCACTGATACTTATCGTATAATAGGTGATGTTTCTAGCACACTGTCCATAATAATAAATAAAATCGCAATAACTTCATTTGTGTATCCAATTCTTGCATTTTCATAGATTATTACTTAAGTAAGATACAATAAATTGTCATTGTAAAACATTCATAGCCTACATTAAATAAAAATAAATTAAGAGTCGTAATTTAAAAAAAAAATTCTTATAATAAAAGGTATAGGGAACACTATACATTTATGAAAGGCAAATTTATCAAACCTTGCAAAAACGCAATTAATATACAGGGTGTTCCATTAAAAAATGATTTAAAGGTAATTTCTCATACATAACTTACGGAACGCTCTGTATATTTTTACTTAAATTGGATGTCACGTCAAGTTAGCCCAAGGTTTCGTTAAACTATGTTTAAAATTTGCACTTTTTGTCATTGTAAACAGCAAAGATATTCAACCGTCTGAAAAGATCAGATTTTCCCAGAAAAATTGATATTCACTTTTATCTTGCAAACGCTTTAAGATAGGTATAGGGAAATATATGGAAAAGTCGTACAAAAGTTCATAGGAAACCTAATAATGAAAAAAGATGCCGACTCTTCCGCATAAATAAAAAAAAAAATTGTTACCTGGATTAGTAGAATCGGCAACGTTGTCTTCCGAAAATTTTTAGAAAAGTAGGTGACTTTGAATAACTTGCAGATACAAAATTTGAATTAATTCTGATGTTTGGTTCTCTATATACTTCTTGGAACACCCAGTATTACGTATATGTATTTGATTTTAACCTAAACCTAATACTGCACCGGTTAAAAAATTGTTATAAAATGTGCGGAAAAAGATAAATATTAAACTTTATTATTTTACTTGTTGTGTTATCAAAGAACCAATAGGAAAAGAATACTACAAGGAGAATATTTTATTTCAATATTTATTAACATTATTACATATGTTTCTAAATGAATATTTTATTCATACCAATGTAAGAAACAGTGAATATTTACAAAATTGATTTGGCAGTCTAAAATCGCAATGTGCATCACGCTAAATCAAAGGAGCAACTCAGTTAAAGAGCTAATCGCATTACAAATTTTAGCTCGGCGAATAATTCTTGAAGCTTATTTCAGGAGCGTTTCATGTTACAATCACAACCTACATAAAACTCAACTGCTGACAAACGATGAAATAGATTTTCTTTTAGTATACGACAATGTAACTGAAAGAGTACTGATCATAAGCTGTGGTGAGGCTATTCACATTTTACTGTCGTTACACCCATGCAAAGCCGCTTATCATAGTTGCACTACTTCTAACTTCCTTCATAGTTCAGTTTCATTTCTTGCCTTATATAAATTGACGAACACACTAGAATATGCACTTTTCTTTTTTAAACTTTTGTAAACCAACGCCTACATCTTATACTCATATGTTCCACATAATGAACGAGTACTCTTAATGAATGCAGCGTCTAGTAATGGGTAATCTGGGAAAATCTTCGATATGGGAGTCTGGATGCATGCTATTTGTAGCAGGTATACGATAAAATTGAAGAAAGCAATACATTACAGTACACTTTTGCATTTACTATACATCTTGAAATCACACAAAAATAAAAATACGCATATATCTTTCACTTGTTGCTTTCGGTTGAATTCTATTCTTTAATTACCATCACGTAAGAGATACCATATAAAACCAACTCGATTCATTCCACTAGACATGTAAACACACCTAAATGCCGCACTATGTAAGTGCATTAATCCGATTTAACAGATTATTGTGCTAGCTGTTCTTTCATTAGGTTAACTCTTTTGTTTAATGTTGTGCGTCATTGTTGCACTATTTATCGCTACCATGTGATGTTTTACAACGTTGCCAATTGAGTACTCTTTCGGAATTCCTTGCGAAAACTGGTATTTTCCAAGAGAAACGACATAAAATTCAAAAGTTTTCTTTATCGACAAACTATAATTCATTTCTGAGGATATTGTTAAAAAGAAAAGGAGTTTTTTGTCAATTTTTTGCGTAACTTGGAAAATTGGGTTTGCAGAAATAAGCAACCAACGATACACTAACTAGCACTCTATAAATATATTACTTTATTTTTATAACACAGCAAATGGCTGAAATTTATTATTTTTTTTTTTAATTTAAATAAAAATTGCCATATTCTCTTAATTTTTAGACATTATTGTATTTAATATTCAATAATTTAATTATTTTTATAATTGCTTTATTTTCCAGATCGAAATAACATTGATTCAGAAATTTTGATTGTTTTATTTTTTCCCAGTAACCTTACTGAAGTCTGAACTGATTACACTCACCAGCAATCTTATTTCTAGATGGCGCGGGACACTTGTGGATGCAGTAATCCAACTTACAAGTCAGCTTTCCAGTTGCTTGCTAAGCAATTGATAGAATTTTCTTACCTAAATAGTACACCCCAAAGGCCTTTCTCGAATCGTTTAATGTTGGTTAAAATGTTCAATTTATCTGTATTTGCAAAATCACACAAATCGTGCAATAATAGAGAATTTTTGAACATTCAACAACATTTAAACATGCTACAGTTTCGATATTAAACTTATTTATTTCTTATCACCAAATAATTTCAAACACATTTCCTTATTTTTAATATTTTATATTAACAGATTAATATAACAAATGTTTAGATATTGAAACACTTTTACATATAAAAATTGCCGTACGCCACAGCAACAAGCTTATTTTCAAACATTAAATGCGTAACATTAAAAAATTTTTAAAGAAAAAGACAAGCAGTGCACTGTGTAAATAAGAAACCATATTTTGTTGTAAAAATTAAAATTTATTTCATTTTCTTATCGGAGAAAGCAAGTAACAAAAAATTATGTGAAACTAACGATTACATCAGAGCCCTTAACTTAGTTATAGTAGGTATAAGTACTGACAGTTATGAAATATGTCATTTCCAGTTGCATATAGGATCCTGCAAATGATATGCTCTTTGATGTTTAATTTCACTAAACTAAAACCGGAATTCATTTGCTAAATCATGCATAAGCTTCATTTTAAGAGCTCTTGACGCTGAAAATAATTAAAATGTTTCGATTTTTTATTTATTTAATTAATATTTTTTTTATCGTATTTTCAAAAGACCTCTACCTTTATATAATTATTAATATTGAATATTAACAATAGGAAACAAATTAATAACGCTAACCTAACCTAACATTTAAACTCGCATGATTTTAGAAAGTATAAAAGCAACATTTAACATAAATTCTAACCTCTAAGAACTAAACAGTAATGTTTAATTAAGTTCAAAATATTAGGTATAATCAAAACAATTTTAACTTTGCATGTTAACGTATCGAAAAACGGGCATATTGGGGTGATCCTTCACAGATATTCTTCTGGTATAGCACTGCAGGTTTTCAAATGAACGCTAAGCAATCCCTTGGCTACGAAACCTTTATTGCACAATGTGCAAACGTATGGTCGTTCACCGCTATGGTATCTCTCATGAATCACCAATGTTGAGCGTTGTGAGAAGGATTTCGTGCACACCCTGCATTTATAAGGCTTCTCGCCACTATGGACTCGTTCATGGAGGGTCAAATTGCACTTCTTAGCAAAGCCCTTCCCGCAAACAGCGCATTTGTGCGGCTTAAAACCAGTGTGAATCCTCAAATGCTGCTTTAGGTGCTCACCGCTTGTCAATCGTTTCCCACACATGTCGCATAACACCGAATCTTCGCCAGTATGCCCACGAATGTGCAAAATCAAGCTCTTCTTGTGGGCGAATTTCTTATTGCACACGTGGCATTCGTTCTGGTTCAAATTGTCGCCGAAAATCTCTGGATGGGACTCCTTCTTATGGTTGATGAGATGCTGGGTGTAAGGAAAAGTCTCACCACAAACATCGCAGGAAAACGATGCCGTATTCCCATGCATGATCTTGTGCTCCTCATGACTATTCTCATTCTCAAACCTTTTCCCGCAAATTTCGCATTTAAATTTGCACAGAGCCTCGTGTTGCAGCATGTGATCCTTGAGGTTTCCTCTAAAGGTGGTCTTAAAATCGCAGGAAACGCATTGGTAAGCATCGTAATCACTGGGTTGGCTGTGTAATTATGTATGGCCAATTGGAACGCGTCCTTATACACTTTCTCACATATAAAACACGTGTATTTTCTTTCGCCATGTTTGGCATCGAAATGCCTCTCGTACGTCTTCAAGGAAGTGAATTCCTGCCCGCAAATCGCGCAGTTGAAGTATTCAGTATCTTGTTCGTACGTCTCTAAGACCTTAGTCTCCTTATTGATCCTATGCACCTCGTAATGATCTATCAGCGCTTCTTTATCGGTCGCTATATCGCCGCATATGATGCAGGTCCACTTTTATTCGTGAATTCTTGATGACGAATCTTCCTCGTCACATTTCTCGTCTTCAAGTTGGAGTAATTAAAGGGATTGACGTATCCGACTGGAGGACGTCGTTTCTTCCGCTTTTCCGCGATGTCTTTTGTCGTTTCTTCCTCGGAGGTTTCATCATCAGAGTCGTTCTGATCGAAGCTGGGTTCTATTTTGACTTTCTCTACCGGTATTATGTCGATTTCTGGCAATTTCTTGTTCCAATTCATGTTCGAACTGCTGCTCTTCTTCAGGGTCAGCTTCAGTGGTTTGCGTGACCTAAAAATGAAGGAGATATAGTGATGTTCGTATTAGGGAGGATATTATGGGTTTTGGGGAAGGGATGAAAATAATGAAAAACAGCTTTTGGGTGGTTAAAGAATTGTATTTTACTGTTTTTACATTCGATGGAGATGTGGTGTTAAGTGTAACAGTTTAGTTTGATAAAAATACAAATGAACCTTACCATCTACTCTGAATCGAGACATATTTAAAGAAAAAAATACTTTTTAATTAAACTCTCGCTTGCTTGATCCATTATTATTGAAAATCTAGATTTAATTTACAAATACTCACCAAAAAAAAATTCCCCACCGTAACAATTAAGTGTACTTAGTGACGTAATGACAAACTTATAGAAAAGTATTTTCTCTTGCCCGAGTAAATATCAGTAAGTACTGCTATCTTCCGTACACCAAGGTCAAATATTTCGGCTCGCTTCGGATCCACAGGTAGAAATGCAGAGAAAGACATTATCATTATCGAGGACGTACTAACAAGGAGAGGCCATAAGATGTTAAACTCCATTTTGATTTTAGCTTTATCAGGTGATAGTTGGAGCCCTTTGGAATACTTGATATGTATTTAAAATATTAGCCATAGATGGCGCAGCATTTATTTTTTTAATAGCTTAGCGTATACATATAGATAAATAGGGTTATTCATGCTATGCAGGACCGGATAGTGTGGCCAAAATATCCGACATTTAAAGAGTTTCACTTTTGGAACATATTTGGGGTGTGTTATGGTTACCTCTTAAAATTATTTTCAAATTGCACAGAGAAATCCAATAGCCTTAAAGGTATCAAAGATGTGTTTTTTTTTATTTTCTAAAATGGAACTTCCTCTATATTATTGTATTTTTAGATTCTATAGATCAAATTAAGTATCTGTTTTAATCAGGGTTATAATACCTAAACTTTAAGGTTTTTTGTTAATAATTTGAGTTTTTTTAAAATATAACATAATTTTCATGTTTCAAATATCTAAAAAGTATTTAAGTCAGGTAAGCGAAATTGGCAGTGAAATGTAACAATAGATCATATTTTATAATTCAATTATAATAAACCTGTTATCTTATACAGGGTATACAAAAATTTTAATTTAAACAGAACGTCATATCTCTTAACTTACCAGGAATGTACTTTTTAGTACCTATCGAGTGGTATTTATAGCTTAGGCTACTAGTCATCGCGTTTTTACAGAATATGCTAAATTATTGTTTTTTTTTTGGTACTATTTGGAGTTTATTTATTAAATAAAAGTTCTAATACTATATAGTTGCCTGTCGTATTTAGAATGGTCAGATAATTCATGTAGGATGGATTTATCAATGTAAGGATGGAAGTGTCAGATAAGCAACTGAGAGATATCGTAAACTGACAGGTAAAGGTTTGTGCCTGTTTATCTTATATTTTTAACTCTAAGTTTAGTATCTACAAGATTATCAATGGTTGGTAACACTCACGGGTGAATAATGCGCTACGATTGGCTACCAGAAAATAGGCTGACGCCTCGTTTGACATTTAACACATATGACATAGGCATAGGCTTGTTTACAAAACAGTTTGTTTATGAATTGTCTGTGTTATCGCGCTTATTTTTATCATGGAATATATCGTGGATTATTATTTATTAAGGTGGGTGTATCAATGTAAGGGTAAAAGTGCAAGGTAAGCAACCAACAGATATCGTAAACTCACAGGTAAATTTGTACCTGTTTATCATTATATTTTTAACTCTAAGTTTAGTATCTACAAGATTATTAACAGTTGGTAACATTCACGGGTAAATAATGCGCTACGATTGGTTAGGAGAAAATAGACTGATGCCTCGTTTGACATTTGCAGCAGTACAGCAGCTATTAAATTGTATGTTGAAATCCATAAATCTCGTATGTAGTAATGTATAAAACGAAGAAAAACATTTACTAAAAGTTTTTTTAAATATATTTAAGACAACATGTTTCGGCTCACAAATGCCATCTTCAGGTTTTAAAACCTCATGATACGAAATTTAAAAATTAAAAAGTCAAAAATGGACGTTCAAAAGAAACACACGGCTGAATAAAAAGACAAACAAAGATAAAACAACAGATTAAAATTGAAATTAACTGCGACCATCAAGCCTCTGATGGATATCTACATCACCTTTCAAATAAAGTGCTGAACAAATTTAGCTTCCATATAACCGTTATCTAGCAGGTAATTGCACATAATAAACGGTTTAGATAATAATAATAATAATAATGTATATTTGTCGTTAGTTTCTTAAAAAAAAACATGAACATTGTCTTATTACAGTTATTTTACAATAAAAACTACACCATGTATCTTTCTGTTACTACTTACCTTATTTATCCTTGCATTGATGAACGCAGTTTAGCCTGCAAAATCTGCCTTTGTTATAATAGTTTTTTTTATAACACTACCATTTTCCTTGAACTGGTTTATTTATATCTTAAAAACATATGATTTAGGATCGTGTCTTTCAGGAAACCTTTAAGTGTCCCACTTTAGCCTGCAGATTATTTTTGCTACAAAGTTTCATTTTTCTTTTCTGAAACTTGAGATTGTTATTATTTGAATATCGTCGTTGCGCATTGTTTGGTCAAAGAAGAAGTCTTGAAGAATGTCATGAAAGTTGTTTATTGGCTTTTCGAGCTTAGTATGTTCAAAGGTTTTCTTTTTTCAGAAAACCTTCCTACATTAGCCTTTTGAGATGAGTATTAAACCAGTTTAAGGAAAGTGGAAGTATTATAAAAACCACGAAAAAGAAAACACTATAGCAAAAACAGTTTGCAGGTGTTGTGACAGACTAAACAAATTATCTGACGTTTCTAAGTATCATAAACAACTATATACATATAATTTTTATTTAAAAAAAAAACATCAAATGGTGCAAAAAAAAGATTATTTGACGTATTCCGTAAAAAAACGCAGAGACTTAAGCTTAACCTTTTCGATAGCTACCTAAAAGCACATTTCTCGGCGAGTTAAAAAATATGGCGTCCTTTTTAGATTAATCAAGTTATAGCCACTTAAAGTTCTTATTTGAACAGTTTTAATTTTCGTACAGCCTGTATAAGATGGCGAAATTTTAATTTGATTATATAATGTGGTATATTGTTAAATTTCACTGTAGATTTCTTGTACATAACATAGATACTTCTTAAGTATGAGAAACATGAAAATTAGGTTAGTATTTTTACAAAATTAAAATTATTTAAAAAGCCTTAACATTTAAGTTAATTAAACCTTATTAAAATACAAGCTTATTTTGATCGCAGAATCCAAAAAAATGCAATACTTTGATATTATTTTTCTTCCGAGCCATTCATCAAGGCACCATATTAAAAGAAAGAAAAGCAAAGTCATTTTCAAAAATTAATTTATTTGTTTTTAACATTTCGAAATCAAGATAAAACAAAATTAACGTTCCTAAAGGAATAAAGAACAGATTGAAGTTGGGGGTGACACATAAATACTAAAAATATAATCTATCATACTGAAAGCAAAATAAAAGGCGGGTATACACTAGCAAGTTAATAAAGAGGCAGTCGTAGTGTATACCCACCTTGACACATCTACAAAATCGGTAATCAACCGTTACAAGCCTTAAAGTGCAAATTAAGCGAATTCTTCGAGATGAAACCGGTTTTACAGATATGGCAGACGTAGGGCCTTTCGCCAGTGTGTCCTCTAATATGCGTCTTCAAAGATGTCCTCTGGTTGAAGGCCTTTCCACAATATTCGCAGGCGAACGGTTTCTCTCCGCTGTGGATGCGTTCGTGCATGATCAGATACTCGCGTTTGGCGAAGGATTTCGTGCAATAACTGCACTTATAAGGCTTCACACCGGTGTGCATCCTGTAATGTAGACGTAATTTATCCTTCCGCGCGAATCCTTTTCCGCATATATCGCACAGGTGATGCGTTGTCTGTAAGTAAGTAGCGTCGTGTTGTATCATGTGCTTCTCCAAATTCGAGGGTTTGGATAAGACTCTCTTGCACACGGCGCATTGGTTGGGTAAGAGCACTCCATCTATGGTAACCATGTGATTCCGTTTCTGGTGTGCCAATAGATATCGATTGAAAGGGAATTCCTTCTGGCAGACTATGCATGAGAACGCTTTCGCCCCGGCGTGTCCGTTTTGATGATCCCGAAAATTCGCCGCATCCTCGAAGCCTTTCCCGCAAATACCGCAGTTGTAAATGTATTTATTCAAATGATTCGTATTTATATGTCTCAGGATGGCGGTCTTCCTGACAGTCTGATAGTCGCACAGCGGACACTTGAAGCAACTCGGATCGTGAGTCTGATTGTGCACGGAGAACTTATACAGGGAATAGAATTCGTTATCGCAAAGCGGGCAGACGTAAGGTTTGTGTGTCCTAACGTGCTCCTCCATCTCGGACTGTGATGTCGATTTAATGGCGCAATTATTGCAAGAATATATACCTTCGGTTGATTGTAGGAAAATTGGATCGGTGTATGTTGACGTTCCTACGATGAGTCTCTCGGCGATGTTTCCTCAGCTGACGTACCGTGGAAAAAGAGTCGGCGCATTTCTTGCAGGGCCATTTTTTCTCGCCAACGTAGGATCGTTTTCTCATCCGATTTTTCGATTTGTTTCTTCTATCGTACTTGTTCGCAGATAGTATCTGCGAGTACTTTTGCTCGAACCTAAAATATTTAATTCTATTTAGTAAAAGCAGGAAATATGATACATACATACTAAGTATGTCAATTAGATAAAGACTAATTTAGCGACAGATTACATGATGTCACACAAGAAAAGAGGAAACATTCAAAAGATTTATTCAATATCTTTATTAGGTACAATAATATAAAATTATACGCTTATTGATAATGCAGATATACAGGGTGATTCTCAATATATGCGACAAAATTTTAAGCGCTGATTCCTAGGGTTATTTTGATCATAAAAGTTCATAAGAACATATGTCCAAAATCGCTTAGTTCTAAAGTTGTACAATGTTTAATAGTAAGTTAACATAATTAATGTTTTTATTATAAATTAACAAAATAATTAGTAAAACAAAATTAACTTGTACTAACTGCTGAAAACGACCGCCCCCAACTGGAATACAAACTCCTATCCTCCGTCGTATTGATTGGCGAGTCCGTTCTAAAATACCAGGGGTATTTCGAATTGTTTGAAAAGCTGCGATAATACGATTTCTCAGTTTATCGACATTTTCAATGGGAGTCGTATAAACCAATAATTTAAGGTGACCCCAGAGAAAAAAGTCCAAAGAATTTAAGTCTGAAGACCGAGGAGGCCACGGTTGTGGATCTCCCCGTCCTATCCACCGATCTGGATACGTATTGTCAAAAAACTCGCGAGCAACTAAACTAAAATGCGCTGGAACACCGTCATGCATAAAATACATTTGTAATCTGAATTGCAACGGAACTTCTTCCAGCAGTAGTGGAAATCTTCATCTTCAAGAAAATTGTGGTATATCTCGCCATTTAACCGCATCGGTAAAAAAATGTGAACCTATTAAGTGATCTCCAACAATTCCGCCCCACGCATTGACAGAGAATTGATGTTGATGACGAGCGTTCACTAGTTCGTGCGGATTTTCTTCGGCCCATATGTGATTATTATGAAAATTAATAATCGCGTTTCAAGAGAAAGTAGATTCGTCGGTGAAGAATATTTGAGCCAAATAATCAGGATTTTGTGCGGTTTTGTGTTGCATCCATTGGCAAAAAGCCACTTTTTGCGGAAAATCTGCCGATAAAAGTGCCTGCACCCGTTGAATGTGATATGAATACAACAGTTGATCTTTCAATATTCTCCAAACTGTGGCCTGACTAATGTTTAAAGCAAACGCATTTGTCTGGTGCTTGTAGTAGGATGTTCCTCAATTTCATTTAGTACCATTTCTTCAACTTGTGGAGTTCTGTAGAGGGGTGCCCGTTATCAGTCGTCCGTTTTTTTAAATTTCCCGTTTCACTAAGACGTGGGTGAAGACGGGCAAATATTGAATTTGAAAGTTCTTTATTTGACAAGTATGTACACATTTATATAACAAAATTAAAAGATGAAAAAGGTGAAAATATATATTGTACATGTATACAGTCATGCCTTCGTGTCCGCTGTTGGCTTCCCGCTCTCTGTCCTCATCCAAGGTGGTGAGGCTGGCCTGCCTCG
Organism: Protaetia brevitarsis; assembly: GCA_004143645.1. Lineage (NCBI taxonomy): Eukaryota > Metazoa > Arthropoda > Insecta > Coleoptera > Scarabaeidae > Protaetia > Protaetia brevitarsis. Next base: position 41,987 of record RXPK01001811.1, read on the forward strand.
CCTCGGACTAGCGGTATCGAGAGCGATGTTGTAGGTATAGCAATCCGTCGACTTTTCGGTTTTATATCTTGCGTTGCATTATCATGGTTTTTATTGCCTTCTTGAATCTGATGTGTGTCAAGTCTTTAATTTCCTTTGGTAGTTTGTTATATTGTTTAATGGTTTCATTATTTGGGGTTTTATGAGTTTATTGCTAATAGTTTTTTCAATTCTTAAATGAGAGCGTCTCTTATATTGTGTGTGGTGTATTTCTGTATTTTTTACTAGTCTAGAGTCAGTTTTTACCATTTTCTTTTCTATTTTATGTATTAAAGTCATATTATTTAATTGTATGATTTGTTGTATATTCAGTTCTTGTGTTTTTGTATATATTTCTGCAGTTGGTGTTCTTCTCTCCATGTTATAAAGTATTTTCAGTATTTTATTTTGTTGTCTTTGTAATTTATTTAAATTTTTGTTGCTTGTGTGGCTCCATATATTTATTAGGTAGTTTATGTTGGATGTGAATATAGAATGGTATATTGGTTTCCTCATATGTAACGGTAATATGTTTCTTATTTTACTTATCCCTGCTATTGTTGTTGTGTTTCTTTTTATTAGGCTGTGTATGTGGGTATCCCATTTTAAGTTGTGTTCTATTATAATTCCCAAGTATTTTGTTTGATGTGTTTGTCGTATGGTTTGATTTTTTACTGTAATATTGAATGTGGGTGTTTGTCGTTTCCGTGTGAAGACCATGTATTCCGTTTTGTTTTCGTTTATGGTTATTAGGTTATTGTAGCACCAACTTTCGATTTTCTTTATGTCGTTGTTAATAGTGTGCTGCATTTGCTGCAAATTTTTATCTGAGTAAACTATGCATAGATCGTCTGCGTATGCGTAGATCTCGCCTTGAGTTTGCACGTTGAAAATATCATTGGTATATACAATGTATAACAGTGGCGGTAGATTACCACCCTGAGGTATTCCATACTCCGCTTTTAATCGTGAACTCTCTGTTTTGTTCACTATAGTCGTTTGTTCCCTATCCGTTAGATACGTTTTGATCAACATGTTTTCTGTTCCCTTAACGCCAATACTATCCATCTTTTCAATCATTTTTGCTTATTGTGTCAAACGCTTTTTTCATGTCTATGAAAAGCACTAATGTGGTGTTGTTTTTTCCTACTTCGGTTTTTATTTTGTTTATGAGATCGTTTGTAGCTGATGTTGTTCCAGAGTTCTTTTGGTATGCGTATTGCCTTTTGTTTATAATATTGTTTAGTGTTAGGTATTCACTTAGTTGATTATGTATGATTTTTTCTAATATTTTGTTCATTACAGATAGTAAACAAATAGGTCTGTAATTCTCCGGGTGCAATTTGTTGTTTTTTTTTTTGTATATGGGTATGATTATGGTTTGCTTTAAGTTTTTGGGATATTCGCCATTCTTTATTGTGTTGTTGGTAAGTTTTACTAGTAAGGGTGCTAATTTGTCTCTATTTTGTTTCATGATTTTTGTAGTTATTTTGTCATAACCTGGTGCTTTATTGTTTTTCAGTTCTAATATTGTTCTGAGTATCTCTTCTTCGGTTACGGGCCTTAGTTCAAATCTTGCATTTATATTTTCAGTCACCGTGGTCTTGGGGTGGGATATTTGAGAGCGATAGTTGCTTCTCTGCTAATAGTCTTCCTATGTTTGCGAAGTATTTGTTCATTTCTTCAGCTATTTCTTTAGTGTCTTTGTAATAGTTTTATCCTCTCTTTCGATTGCTTGTATTTCTCGGTTGTCTGTTTTCTTGCCTTTTAGTTCGGTAACTATCACGTCCCATGTTTTCGCAGCATCGTTTTTGTATTTTTCGAATTTTTGTGTGTAATATTTCCTTTTTGCGGTTTTCATCATATACAGCGTATTCTTTTTTTCTGCAAGGTATTCGACTCTATAGTTTTCATTTTGCGGGTGCTTTACGTGTCGTTTGTAGTATTTGTTTCTGTTTTTAATTTGCTTTACTAGGGTTTCGTCTATCCAGGGGCATTCTTGTCTTCTTTTTATTTTTTTCGTGGTTTGATTGTCTTCTATTAGTTTCTGTAGTATGACTGACATTTCTTCAAATGTACTTACTTCATTATCTATTATTTGTGTTATTTGTTCATTTAGTTTTCGGTGATTTGTTAGGGTTAGCTCGTAGTATTTGTACTTTTGTTTCGGTTTTTCTATTTTCAGAGTAGTTCTTATGGCATGGTGGTCTGATAAATTTGTTGGAATTATTTTTATTTTTATGTTCGCTTTGATATTTGTTATAACGTGGTCTAATATGCTGTGATTTTCGGTGATGTTTCTTCGGGTATGATATTTTATTGACTTTTTGTTTAATAATCTATAGTTGTTTTGTTTAAAGGTGTTTTCGTAATCTCGTGTCGTATTGTCTCGATTTAGTACATTTATGTTGAAGTCGCCCATGATTATGTGCTGTTTGTTTTTGGTTAATATGTTATTTTTAAATACATTTTTTAGTGTTTTGAAGGGAATGTGTGGTGGTTTATATACAACTGTTATTGTAATGTTGTTGTCTAATGTAATAGTTATTATTTCAATGCTGTTTAATGTCTTATTGAGCAAAACTTTATATTTAATATTATCCTTTACGTATATAGCTATTCCGCCTCCTCTACCGTCTCTAGAATTAAACTCTGCGTTGTAGTTTGCCAGTTGGTATAGGTGTTCGTCTGTGGGAGACAACCAGGTCTCCGTTAGAGCAATTATGTCAGGGTGTTTTTCTATTTTTGGTATTGTTTCTATTTCTATTATCTTATTTCTGATGCTTCTTATGTTTTGCATGTAGAATCTATACATTGATTTTTTTATTATTTTTTTTTTTTTTTTGAATGATGCGGGATGGTACGGTTCGGGTATCGTTCTTCATAAAGACGTCTAGCAGCACGCGAATTTCCATTGGCAAGACCGTAAACGAAATGCATTCATTCATTTCATTTCATTCAAATTAGGGTGGGCACTTGAGCTTGGTGCTCATTGTACCATCCCTATTGATTCTCTTATTTCCACTCGAGCAGCTTGGTGTTCTCTATAAAGCCCAGTATCTTGCACAGTGGAAACTTGAAGACCTTCGAGGGCTCCAATAGATCTCTCCCGAAATATTTCTGCCTGAGTACCTTTACTTCCTCATATGTGCAGATTACATGTAAACTCGTTTCCTCCTGTAGTTCGCATCTTCTACACCACGGTTCGCTTACACGGCCTGTGTTGTATAGATGCTTTTTCAGAGGACAGTGTCCAGTTACCAACCCAGTAATGGTTTTAACTTCTTTCTTACTGCGCTTGAGTATGTTATCAGAGAAACTACCATCCCCATCCCTATCAGCGTTTGGTATGGAGTTGACCTTCAGTCGACCTCCATTTCTTTGTACTTTCTTTATCTAACCAGGTCCAGATCTCCCTTCTTGCGGAATCCTTAGTAATTCCAAACGAAATGCATATCACACATCTCAGCATTCGTGTAATTCATTTTAGAAAACAGAAACTGGCAATAAACTGAATGAATACTCTGACAACTATTGACAAATATTGAAATGACAAATAAACAATTCCCTTCCAACACAATAGTTTTTGAAGAACCAATTGTGATAATAAATCGTGTTAGTCATAGTTCATAATTTATTATTAAACATTCAATAACTTTAAAACCAAAGCGTTTTGGACATATACTCATATGAACTTTTATGATCAAAATAACCTCAGGAATCAGCTCTTAAAGTTTGTCGCATATGTTGGGAATCACCCTGTACATTCTCAGTCATTGTTAAACTCCATGTTTACGATATCTTCTCGTAGCAATTCTGTTTGGTGTTAAATGTCAAATTACATTGACATTACAAAAATTCCTTTTCAAGGGCACATTAGTTTAATGGTAATATCAAAACTGGAATACCCTAAAATAGAAACCGGCTTACTATAAAATATACAATATGATAATAGAACTTACCTCTTAATTTGATCAAGTAAAAACTATTCATTAATCTTGTTATGGTTAAATTTGTTGTTGCATAATATACAGGGCGTCGGTTTATATACGAAAAGTGGTAACATATTTTCAATTTTTTTATTAAGACTTATACAGGTTGAGAAGGAGCACACTTCCAAATTATTTTGAAGTATACATGGTGACCCAAAGAAAAGTTACACACCAAAGTTATGAAAAATTATTTATTTATCACATATTTTGATAGTACAGACTAAATAAAGACAAGTTGGTGTTAGGTTTCTTATGCCTAACTCAACTCGTTTACGAGATAATTAAGTATCCTTCAAAATGTAAACCAAAATTGAAGAGGCATGCCTGTCATACGTATTTAAGCTAGATATTTTAAACTGTGCTTATTTTTTGACTAAAGCTAAAGACTTGATAATAAAATAAAAGTAATGCAAATAATTATACGCGGTTAACAAAAACATACTTTTAATTTTCGCTATTTTTAAAGGCAAGTAACTTTATTACCTTATTTAGATTCTAATTTTAACGGTCTTTAATGCTTCCTATACCTATCTGTTATAGTTTCTTAGTAATTTATAATGTTCTTTTTCAAATATTAATTCCTAGCCATTATTTTTTTTGAAGTAGACTTGGACATAAATGTGTTTACATTAGAGTATTACAACAGTTATTGTAAAACGTGTGTTTTTTATATTACATTCTTTTTCTATTTCGTGTTAATTTATTTATTATTTAAAATAGAATTTCTTATCAACACAGGAAATTTCAATGTTCCCCTGTTTGTGACACAATTCTTGTGTCATTCGCAATTCCATGCAAAAGCCTATATTAAAAACGTCAAATGTGAAATGTCAAAACATCAACTTCGCGTAAATTGTCACCACAAACGGTGTCTTTTAGCAAAACAGTTACATAAAGGGCTCATTATACATGTGAAATAGAAAATAGTGCATGAAACAATAATATAATAGATACCTTACTGGTGTCAGTATGTCAACATCGTCGCCTGTGCAAAAATATTCTACTGTCAGTGGTCTTCTCTTCGTTTTATGGGGCACTTGCTGCTAAATGAATGATGCATTGTACATCACTTAACGGTTTAGCATACACCACTTGGATTACTCCAAACAGTGCAGTTATTACATAGAACAAAGCTGTCATGGTGTCACGATCTTACGCTATTTAAATGAATGTGACAGTTACTGACCCTGCGGTTGACAGCTGTCATTACAATAAATTGTAATTTATATAGTATAACAGATCAATGGTAATTTTATATGTATAATTATTAGTACGAGATAGCATGGTTTGAATAATCGTCCCGTCTACTGCGACCACTAGAGTCTATTGCAGAACGAATGTTATGTTACGATAAGTTTGCAGATCTTCTACGGAAGGGTCAACCTTTGCAAAAATTACACACTTGATTCTTGTAGCGGCAGGGCAATGGCAGAAAATATATTCAACCATCTGCTCGTCTTCCAAACACAACCAGCATTCAGTCTCATCAGACAACCCCATTACTCTTTGATTTTGTAATGACTTGTGAAGACGGTCAACTTCAAATAGTTCCTTGGTTCTAACTGTGATATGATTAAATGAGATACACTCCTACGCATGCACCAAACTGAAACAATTGTTCCAGTTTTGGAGCAATCCCTGATTTGCCCAGAATTTGATGTACTGTTTAGCTACGATAGGTGCTAAGCCAGTGGCAAGTTCTGGTATTTGGCTGCGCAGTCAGTTTTCTCATTTTCTAGATTAGAGATAGATTATCACCCATCTCCAATATACAGGGTGGCGCAATTTCGATGGCATTGTATGGAAAACTTCTTTTTTCAAGTTTATTACTGTTATTACCTTGGCCATCACGTAGTTTAGATTAAAACCCTATTGATAACGTTTGGGGTTTAATGGTAAAACGCATTTACAACATAAATTTAAGGTTTCCTAATGCAAATAAGTTATTTAATCTTATCAATAGCAACAAAGCAAAAGCAACAAGTTATAGCGGCTAATGGTGCTATAATAAAATACTAATTTCATACTTATATGCTTAAAACTCCAGTACGTATTATTCAAACCATGACCAATTTATTTATTGTGTTAGGTACTTCTGCTCGTGTTGTGATCGTTTTATCAACAAAATTTTACATTTTATTCAAACAGTGATACGAAACCTACAAATCTAAAGCCAGTTTACATTAACAAATAATCTTAAAAACATATCAAATTGACATTCAAGTTCTACGCATACATTTTATTACAAGCCAGTGTAGTTGGAATATTTTTACAACTACGGATCAGTTTCGAATTGTATTTAGGCTTTCAAGACCACCTGACTGTCACTGAAAATTTTGATTGACTTGGATGTAGTACGTTTTATCCACAATCTTTCTCATAGTACACATTGCAATGGCATAGATCCCAACTTGAAAGATCGTTGTGTGTTGTCTAAGCTTGTAATATCTTCTGACTTTTGGATTGTGACAAAATATTCCTGCCCCTCCCCATACCCTGCTCGGTTTTTTGAAGCGTTCGTAAGCCAGCAGATATCTGCCTACGTCAATGTTTTTTCGTTGCATCTCCATTCCTAGTTATTTGGAAATGTGGTAGTGAAGTATGCGTTTCTAGCATGCCGTCGGAAGTAATCGATTTCAGCAGGTTGTTGGCCAAACACATAGACCTGAGCATGTAGCGATTGAATCACTATGGGTATGCCGCAGGGCTCCGTGTTGGGGCCAACGTTATTTTTAATATTTATTTATGATGTGGTGCCGGCAGTACGGCTGAGAAGGAAGGGTGCATCATTCATCATCATCATCATCAACACTTCCCAGTGGCTCGGTGTGTTCCGGCACTCTAGCCAAGGACCTTCAAGGCCTGTAGTGCTGAGTTATTATATTAATGATGTGGTATATTTTACCCGCTAATCACACACGGTTCTTTTCGCTGATGATCTCTTACGTGGTATGCTTTATAAATTTAGTAAATATTGACTTCCCTAAAGTCTGCGAGTGGTTTGATGCAAATAAGATCAATCTGAAATGCTGTAAGTCCCTTTCCACCTTTCCACAACAATTTGCAAAGGTTAATTTTATTTAATTAACCTTATCCTTATAAGTTTGAAACCTTAATTAACAATTTGCGTTGTAATAATTGGGAAGTAATATAAAAATAATGTGGTTTATATTTTTAATTTTGGTTTAAAAAAATTTAGTTGTCTCAATATGGGTATGGAAATACAACTTCATAATTTTTGCACATAATCGCCAACTGTACAATAAACAAAGAGTTACTTATCTACTATAACTTGGTAATCACATGCAATTTAGATAAATTACTTCAGGTTTGGCCAAATATATTGCTTTATTCTTTCTCATAGCAGCTAACATTCAATTAAACTATAAAATTTCAGGAATTCATCAATTTCTTATATTCGAACGACAAAAGTTACATTTGCGTGTTCAACATGACTATCCATTACAGGTTTTGAAATGTAAATTAAGCGTATCTTTCGAGATGAAACCCTTCTTGCAGATATGGCAGACGTAGGGTCTCTCCCCGGTGTGGCCTCGTATATGTCTCTTCAAAGCGGTCCTCTGATTGAAGGCCTTCTCGCAATATTCACACGCGAAAGGTCTCTCACCAGTGTGTATACGTTCATGCATCACTAAATATTCTTTCTTGGCGAAGGCTTTCGTACAGTAATTGCATTTATACTCTTTGACATCAGTATGCTTCTTATAATGGTATTGTAGCAGCTCTTTGGTCACGAACTCTTTGCCGCATATATCGCACAGATGTTGTTTCGCTTCATGCCGCAGCATGTGGCTCTTTAAAGACCACGGCGACTTCAAGATTATCTTGCACACTTTGCATTGATTCTGTTTGACCGTGCCAATTGGGACGGTATGAAAGCGCTTTTGGTGTATCCACAGGTAACGACTGAACTTGAATTTCTTCTGACAGACTATGCAAGAAAACGCTTCTGCGGCTACGTGGCTAACCTGGTGGTCCTTGTATTTCGAATGATCTTCGAATCCTTTCCCGCAATCATCGCAATTATATCTGAATTTATTCAAATGAGTCGCGTTTAGATGTCTCTCCAATAAGATCTTTTTCGTTGTCTGATAATCACAGAGGGGGCACCTGAAGCAGTCTGGTTCATGCGTTTGATTGTGCACCGAAATGTCGTAGAGTGAATGGAATTTATCGTTGCAAAAGAAGCAGATGTGAGGATCGTGGGTTTTGATGTGTTCTTCCATTTCCGGTTGGGATTTAGACCTCGTGGCGCAGTTATTGCAGAAATAGGTACCTACGCTCGGGTTGTAGCAGTAACTGCGTTGATTTAAATTAATTATCTGCCTGTGAGCTTCTGTTCGATGTTTCCGCAATTGGCGTACTGTCGAGAAAGACGCGGTGCATTTTTTGCAGGGCCATTTCGTTTGAGCAGCATTTTCCTCTTGACCCCTAAGTGGTTTACTTGTTCCATAACTCTTATTCCCATTTATAGGTAATATCTGTGAGTGTTTGCGCTTTGCCCTAAAATATTTAATCTTGCTTAGTGTACATTAAATATACATGAGGTGTGGTGTAAAAGCTGTTAGGAAAAACAAGGATCTTGAAGTCAGATTACTACCGGAATAATATTTTACAGGCAATTAAAACAGATTATAAAGAATTATTATTTATTAATTATCATATAGTCTCACTGTCAATCTTGGTACATGAATATAATTTCTAAACATTTTTTTTAGTAACAGTTTGGCACACTGCTAACAGAAAAGAAGTTCAAGGCAATTATCCATTACAGGTTTTAAAGTGCAAATTGAGGTTATCTTTCGTAATGAAACCTTTCCTGCAGATGTGGCAAACGTAAGGCCTCTCTCCAGTATGGCCTCGTATGTGCCTCTTCAAAGAAGTCCTCTGATTGAAGGCCTTCTCGCAATACTCACAAGCGAAAGGTTTTTCGCCGGTGTGTATACGTTCATGCATCACCAGGTAATCACGTTTGGCGAAAGCTTTCGCGCAGTAACCGCATTTATATTCTTTTACGTCGCTATGCTTCTTGGAGTGTAATTGAAGCAGCCTTTTGGTCACGAAATCTTTACCGCATATATCGCACAGGTGTTGCTTGGCTTCGTGTTGCCGCATGTGGCTTCGTAAATACAATGGCGATTTCACGATTATTTTGCAGATTTCGCACTGGTTCTGTAGTAGCGCGCCTACGTGGACTGTGTGCGAGCGCTTCTGGTGTATCAATAGGTAGCGTCTAAATTTAAATTTCTTCTGGCAGACTATGCAAGAGAACGCTTCCGCTCCGACGTGGCTATCCAGGTGATCCCTGTAGTTAGCAGTGTCTTCGAAACCCCTCTCACAAAGATGGCAGTTGTAGGTAAATTTATTCAAATGATTCGCGTTTATATGTCTCTCAACTAAGATCTTTTTATTTGTCTTGTAATCACAAAGAGGGCAACTGAAGCAACCTGGTTCGTGGGTCTGATTGTGCACCGAGAATGTGTACAGCGAATACAATTTATCGTTGCAATAGGAACATACGTGCGGGTCGTGAGTTTTGATGTGCTCTTCAATCTCCAATTGAGATTTAGATCTAGTGGAGCAGTTATTGCAGAAATATGTACCCTCGCCCTGATTGTAAGCGTAATTGTATTGATTTATATTAATCACTTTCCTATGAGCTTCCCTACGATGTTTTCGCATGTAACGTTTCGCTGAGAATGATGCTGTGCATTTTGTGCAGGACCATTTCTTTTGGTCAGTATTTGATGCTTTTTGTTCTTGCTTCTTATGCTCATTCATAGGTACTATCTGCGAATATTCTCGCTTTGACCTAAAACATTTAATTGTACTTAGTATACATTAAATTAACACAAAAAAATAAAAGTAAATTAACACAATGCAATGTGTAATAAATTTGGAAAACTTGTAAAAAAAAATGGGGATAGAACTTATAAGAAGATTCAGATCTTAGATTAACACAAGAAATCATATTCTGTCGATCTTGTTTATGTGAATATAATATATACTTGCTAGTGCAAATTTATATAGACAGCCTCAACACATACGTTGTCAACACTCCGTCGATATTAGCATACACATGTTTCATCTTAATCAGGATCATCAGTGCTCCTAGTCGACCTAATGCATGATACGGATCGCTTTTTGGAAATTCACAGGATATTTTTTTAAATTTATCGCCATACTAGTGGTCACGTGACGTATGTCAGAATTGAATTTGGGGTTCCTAGACATGTACAGGGTGGGTCAAATTCGACACTTTTAATAGGAAACTTATATTTCTAAAGGAATTAGAAAAATCTGATCTAAGCTTCTGGAGCTCGATTTCAAAAAGAAATCGATTGTTGAAGTCCGTATTTTCATATCTTCCGTAATATAAGAGATACAGAGCGTTTTCGTAAAATATGCAATTTTTAAAAACCCTTGTAACTTTTTAATTTGTGAAAATGCTTGATTTATGTAAGAACTTTATTAAGGCACTTTTTGACGTAGAATTCAATGCTCTAATTTGCTTTTTTAATTCGTTTTTTTTGAGATATTATCACGACTTGTGTTTTTTTATATGGAACACCCTATATATTTTTACACTATTCAAAGGCACATAAAATTGCCTTTAATATGATCAAGTGTGTTATCTTGATATTTTATTTAAAGGATTTTCAAGATATTTGATTTTTTGTTTGCAATTTAACAGTATTTCAAGATGGCTCTGGCTGTAACTAAGCAATGCGCGTATTGTCTTTTTAATTCCTTATTTTTTGTTTGCCGTGGATGCTCGTAATATAAGCAAATAAAAGATTTCTAAAAAGCAGAAAAAAGTGGTTTTAATATTAATGTTAGAAATAACAAGTCCAACAAACTAAGGAAACCATTAATAGTATTATTGATCTATAGTTGTAAGAATTAATGTGGATTCTGTGCGTATTTGTAGCACTTGTAAGGTTAGTAAGCATCCTTAATACATGTTTACAGTCTTGCAGATAATCTTTTTAGACGCTACAGATATGCATAGAATTCCACCTAAGGTGGTTTATTTTGTAGTGTATTCAATTTTTTTTTTAATTTATCATGGCTAAATTAAAATCAGCTGGTTTCTAAAATTCTTATAGACATATTTGAACGAAATATTTACAGAATATATCCCTCTATACAAAAAAAAATACGTAAGCATTATGAATATAGTAAGTGTTCCAATTGTCCGCCATTCTGTTGTAAAATAATCGACACGTTCCTTACATTCTGAACTGAGTTCACAAACTCAAGCGGAACAGAGAGTCGAACGCCTGCAAAACTGCAGTCTCTAATTCCTGTCTTGAATTGGGAGAATGCTTAAACGCAAGATTTTTAATTTTCCCCAAGGGAAAAAATCCAATGGGTTAGATCTGGTGACCTTGCCGGCCAATGTATCGGTCCCTGATTTTCCAATCCAATTGTTACCGAATTGCTGGTTTAAAACCCATTAATCCGAGCAGCATTGTGAGGGGGCTGCTCCGTCATGCTGGAAGTAAACGAATTCCAATTGGTTTAAAAGGTATTCATCTATGAGAGGTTCAATGATTGTTGTAAAATATGGAATAGCTTCGGAGTTAAGAATTTCGTTATATATGTAGGGTCCAATTATCCTGCCACGGAAAATTCCTACCCACACATTGAAACTATATCGTCTTTGGTTTCTCATTTCAATAGTAACATGGGATTTCACGCGACCAAGTATAAGAATTATAGCTGTTAAAATTCCCGCACTGCTTACGTTACATTCATCCGTCCATACACAGTTTTAGAGCAAAATTATGATTTCTTCACATTTCCCAAAAACATTGACAAAATGCGCATCGACGCTCAAATTCGCGCAAAAGGTAATGCACTTTTCCTTGTCCGATAGGGTTTCATTCAATACTTTTTTAAAATGCGCTTGCCGATGTTCTTGTTAAACCTGTTGTTTGTGCCATCTCGCGAGTGGAATGTGTTGGATTACTTACAGTTTCCCTCAAAACGGCAATTTCCTCTAATTATTTGTCTCTATTTTGAGCCACATAATTTTTAGGTCTCGGTTTTTGAAAGGATCCAAAATTTATTAAATTTTTCTTTAACCTAGTGAACATATCTCTGAATGGTTGTTGTCTTTCAGGATATCGTTCATAGTAAGTATTACATGCAGCTTCCGCATTTTCACCTGCTTCTATAAAACACTTTAACATGTCGTATTTTTCATAGTTTTCATACATTTTTGAAATCTTGAATAATAAACCACCAGTAACATTCATTCAAACTGACATTTCAAAATATTTTGACATATAAAACAAATAAGTACGCGTATGCTAGTTACAGCCAGACCACTTGAAATACTGTTAAATTGCAAACAAAAAATCAAATATCTTGAACTCCTTTAAATAAATATCAAGTGTGTTATATCATATTAAAGGCAATTTTATCTGCTTTTGAATAGTGTAAAAATATATAGGGTGTTCCGTATAAAAAACACAAGTCTTGATAATATCTCAAAAAAAAAAAACGAATTAAACAAAAACAAATTACAGCATTGAATTCTACGTCAAAAAGTGTCCTAATAAAGTTCTTATATAAATCAAGCATTTTCACAAGTTAAAAAGTTACAAGCGCTTTTGAAAATTGCATATTTTACGAAAAAGCTCATTCGATTCTTTTAAAATCGAGCTCCAAGTGGCATCCCCCAGTGACAACTAGCCTATTTTATTTCATTATTTTATAAATATTTAGAAAATATTAAATCTTTCTTGATATTAGTTATATTATATGATATGCATAAAATATTATAGAAAATATATTAGGAAAACATTTAAAAAATATATATGTTATGTAGCATTAATAATATTTATTGCAAATATTTTCCCATATATTTCCATAACTGCAAGAATATTTGCTTGTATTTCTGTAAATATTTATTCATATAAAAAAAAGATTGAATTTTTGCTTTTGTACATTTGGTGCGTAGGACGAAATAATATAAATGGGTAAAATATGCATACATATTAAGTAGGTATGTACCTATTTAAAATGATAGTTTAAAGATTAATTAGATAATATATATCTAATATGATTTAATTAGTTTCTAAGTTGAGCGCTGTAACTTTTCTATTATATATCTGCGTTTTGTATTATATTATTTGTAATATTTGTAAGTTGCGAATGTCAACACAACACCTCTATTCATTACGGTGCCGGTGTTATATGATTTAGTATTGTTTATGCGTCTATGGATTAGGCACATAGAATGCATGCGCGCACGTGCGTATCATCAACGTTTTCATTCGTTTGTCCGTCACATGTTATAGTTTATAATAGTATACGATTAGGGCAGATTAGGGTTAACTGTGTAATTAATTGTTGCGGGGTGAGTTTTAGTTTTTGTGGTGACTACGAGGTAAGCAAAACTTTGAACCTGTCATGGCATTTATAAGATAATTGGAATGCTCAATATCGCTATGTACAGAAATCGTTTAATAATATAATTGTAGGAATTTTATGCATCATATATGTACTGCATCTACCAGATAAATTGTTAGTTGATTTGCTTAAGAGATTCATCTCGGTAGATAAGCGTAAGGACCTCAAATAGAATTAGAATACGTTGCGTTGTTTTGTTGTTTGTACGTAGAATGTTTTTAAATATTATGAAATAAAGTAAAAATAAGTAGCGTAAGTATTAGAATGTAGCTACCATTCCAATTATTGTAAATGCTCCAAATGTATTAGTAGGTGTTGATAATGTTGTACGATGTTTTATTCATGGTATGATCTAATACAATTGGCATTGTTTTAGAGGCCACAAGAAACGCCATGAGAGCGCCACTACCGAAGATATGAAAAAGCCGTAGGGTTGTACCTGGCATCAGCCAAGCTAGACTTAAAAAATGATTATTTTTCATTTTTATTGGCTTATTCAAATAAATGATAATAAATACGTTTGTTTTTATTTAGAACAGTTCAATTAAAAAATAGTGATTAATTTGATAAACCTTCAGTATGCCTTAAAAGATGCCAGAATTATTGATTATTAACTTGTATGGTGAGTGTGAAAAAACAAGTACATGCCTTTTAGACAACTCTATGTATGTTTCAATTTTTCGTTATCGACGTTCTAAATAACCAAGAACAATTTTAGTTCATTTTGACAAATTAAATAGATTGCATAAAAATCTCAATTTTCATATAAATATTTTACAAATATTTAGAAAAATATAGCTAGCGCTTACATTAATTTTAAAATACGGATAAATATTTTAATTGAATATTTATATATATTTAGAAAAAAATATGAAAAATATATTCAAAAACCTCTCACGAAAAATATTTATAAAATATGTTTTTAAAAATATCTATGTAATATTTCTGGCTGTTAGGGATAGGTCAGATTTTGTCTAATTCCTTCAGAAATATAAATTTCCTATTAAAAGTATCGAATTTGGCCCACCCTATCCCCACCTATCCCCTAAAAAGTTTCAGTGTATTTTAATAATAAAAAAAATCCCATATGTTGCAATATTTATGCCGGTCACTGTATAATATTCATAGTTAAATAAATAAATAATTTCGCTGTTTCCTGACACTATATTATGTTAGATGTTAATGTCACATATATGAAATTTAGTACTGACCTGGCGCGCAGACAAAAGTTGACCACTCTAGTAATAGGATAACTTACCTACTAAACTAATAATGTTAGGTAATTTAAATAAACCAGTTCACGTTTAAGAGAAACAATAACTTTATTCTCTCTTTGTCAGCAGTAACGCATAACTAGACATTAAAATAAATTCGATATAAATTTATATGACAAAAGCTACATTTGCTCGTTCAACACGATTACCCATTGCACATTTTTTTGAAGTGCAATTTAAGCGTATCTTTCGTAATAAAACCTTTCTTGCAGATATGGCAAACGTAAGGTCTCTCCCCAGTGTGACCTCGGACGTGTCTCCTTAGAGATGTCTTCTGATTAAAGGTCTTCCCGCAATATTCGCAGCGAAGGGCCTCTCACCGGTGTGTACGCGTTCATGCATCACTAGGCATTCTCGCTTGGTGAAGGGCTTTGCGCAATAACTGCATTTAAACTGTTTGACACCAGTATGCATCTTGTAGTGCAAACTGTAACAGCTCCTTGGTCGTGAACTCTCTGCCGCATATATCGCACAGGTGTTGTTTGGCTTCGTGTATGCGCATGTGCCGTTTCAGATACGATGAAGATTTCAATACTATCTTACAAACCCTGCACTGATTCTGCATGAGCGTATCCGTGTGGACTGTATGCAATTGCTTCTGGTGTAGCAATAGGTAACGTCCAAACTTAAATTCCTTTTGGCAGACAACGCACGAGATAGCTTTCCCGCTTGCGTGGCTATTCTGGTGGTCTCTGTAGTCCGCAGGTTCTTGAAAGCCTTCCCCACAGACGTCACAGTTATACGTGAATCTGTTCAAATGAGTCCCATTTATATGTCTCTGGATGATATATCTGGTTTTCGTCTGGTAATCGCAAAGTGGCACCTATAGCAACCGGTTCGTGGGTCTCATTATGCACGGAGAATTTGCACAAGGAATAGAATTTATCGTTACAAAAGAAGCAGATGTAGGGATCGTGAATCTTGATGTGTTCTTCCATCTCCAACTGCGACTTGAATTTCGAGGTGCAGTTATTGCAGTAATAGATACTTTCGAATTGGTGGTGAGAATAACTACCTTGGTTGATATCAATCAACCTCCTATGGATGTCTCTGCGATGTTTCCGTAGTTGTCGTATTGTTGAGAAAGAATCAGTGCATTTTGTGCACGACCATTTCCTTGGCTAGCATTGGACGCGTCTTCTTCTGGAATTTTTTGTGGTTTATTTTGCTGATTTACAGGTAACATCTGTGAGTGCTTTCGCCTTGACCTAAAACATTTAGATTTACTGATCATATATTAAATTAGAACAAAAAATTATTAGAATAATAAGGATGTGCAAATTGTGTTTTAGATTCCAAACAAATTCTGACCGTTTTATGATTACATTTATTAATAATTGTGAAATAGCCTATCAACTTTTTGATGTTGGAACAAACGTTTGCATATTCATAAGAATCTGCGAAGATCTTCCAGTCCATTAGCTGAAAGTAAAAGAGCTTAAGCAGTATCTCTAGAACTTTTGTTAGGAACGATTGCAAATTAGAATTGTTTTGATATCTCACCTATATTCTCTGCGCTGGATTTCAAGAAGTGTATTGGGATTTACCAAAATATTGTTAGTACAACAGGGTGTTACCCAGATCCTCCCAGAGTAAGGTTTTTGCCATGGTTTTCCTTTACTCCTGGGACATTGATTCTATAATGTAAGTATATAGAATCCCTCGCAAAATGCTTATGTACAAGGAAGGTCGACTATAAGAGCTGTCTACATGTTCATTGATAGAGTGCTGCAGGCAGTTACTGAAAGAAAGAAGGTGGTTGGATTATTTTTAGATCTAGCAAAGGCATTTGATAGCGTGGATCACGTGACTCTGCTGAGAAAACTGGAAAGGATGGGTTACAGAGGACGCAGGCAGTGTGTGGAACTAAACATCAATGGTCAAATACAACAATCGAAATGGTTGCAAAAAGAAAGGGGTGCCCCTCAAGGCTCGATATTGGGAGCATTCCTTTTTATTGCATACACAAATTACCTACCTGAAATAACGAAGCACTTTGTCAATATGTATGCCGATGATACCTCTGTAATCATTCCTGAACAGTGTAATGAAACGCTTGAGAATGAATTCACAGGTGTTGTCACTACAATGAATCAATGATTTTTAGAAAACAACCTATCGTTGAATATAAATAAAACGAAAATAATGCAATTTGTGCTAAAAAAAAACAGGATGAATTAACAATTCCCTTTCAAAACCATGTTTTTACATCAGAAAATAATGTCAGGTTTTTAGGATTACAAATCGACAGTGCACTAAATTGGAAGGAACATATTAACATACTTTCACAAAAAATATCTGCAATGGTCTATGCTTTTAGAACGTCTATATGTATCTCTTCGAGGTACATATACAAGCGGCTCTCGCGGCGTATCATTGTTTTGTCAAATCCAGGCTGTCCTATGGAATTATTTTCTGGGGTAACTCTACAGACTCGGATAGAATTTTTATACTTCAAAAAGCCTGTTTAAGAAGCATCTTTAACCTAAAAAAAAAGTGAAACGTGTAAGAACATATTTAAACAAAATAATATGCTTACTGCTATGGTATGGCACCCCGGATTTCGGAAATTTAAATTTGTGTTTTTATTTATTCCGAATTATCCCTATCAATGCTACGCCTGTGTTTCTACAGTTCTAAATTTTTATTTTGACAAGATTTTGTTAATTGCATTGTTTAATGAATTTAAGTATTTAATTGTTCAGTTGTGTATATAAATTTCATTCATTTGTACTTATTGCGTTCACCGGTAGTGTATATATTTTGTTCATTGTTATAGTTCGAGGAATTTACTTTGCGATTCGTGCGACGATGTAGCACGCAGATGTTAATTTTTATATGTATGTGAGTTTGGGCCTCTTTAGGGCAGTTCCTTAGATTGATGCCGTGAGTAAGTACATGTATTATATTTGCTTGGTTACCGTATTGGTGATTTCAATTTATATTAAAATTTTGTTCGCTTAATTTGAATTTAGAACATTAATCGAGGAACTCCATTTAAATAATAATTGATATTATATTATTGTGCACATTTTGGTATAAGATCCGTTATTATAATTTGTTTTAGAGAATTTTGTTTTTTGTTTAAAGAGTTAAATTTTTTCCGTTTCTTGTTTTCAAATTAGTTTTCTTTGTTAATCACCTCGTGTAAGGTGAGAAGAAGCATTGTGCTTGTAATTTAAATTCAATTGTGTAAATTTAATTTTTGGTTGGTTTAAAATTTGAAACCACGTGGATTTTTGTGAAGTAGAAATTTTCTTCTAGAACAAATCTACCATTTTGTTAGTTCGAGGATTTGAATTGTCCTCTCGTAGTTGTTAGATTCATGCAGGTTTTGATTTCGGCCAGGACTTTCAGTCTAAGGTTTTTATTTTGCCTGTTAATTGTAATTAAATGTTTTTCTTTTTTAAAAAAATAATAAATTTTGATTACTTACGCCCACATTTTATTTTTCATGAATAGTTCAATTCTGAAAATAACCTTGAGGTTATTAAGTCTTTTGCGCCCTTTTAAAATTTTATCCGCTGAGCTAGTAAATTTAAATTTACGCGATGGTATTGATTACACTCAAACATTCAGTACAGTAGCAAAAATGACAACTATTTTTTTAAGCGTTGATGTAAATAAGGGGTTGTATCTTGCATAGTTTGATGTATCAATGGCCTTCTTGTACGGAGAACTTGAGGAAACAATTTATATGGTACAACCAAGTGGTTACGAAGATGGCACTAGCAAGGTATACAAGTTAAACAACAAGTTAAGCAACTTCAAGATCACCACGTCAGTAGCTGCCTATTTCCTAGGCTTACAAATTGAAAGAGATGAAGATGGTGATATCAAAATTCATCAAGAAGCATACGCGAGGAGTGTTTTGAAGCGTTTCAATTTTTCAGAATCCAAATCTGTGTCTACTCCAATGTTGAAGATCTCAGAGGTTCAACAATCAGGGAAAGAAGACCACACAATGCAGAAGTTTCCATACAGAGAAGCTGTTGGAGCGCTAATGTATCTCATGCTTGGGACAAGGCCGGATCTGGCGTTCAGTATAAGTATCCTGTCCAGAACCCTTGAAAATCCCACTGCTGAAGATATAACGAGATTAAAAAAAGTTTTTAGGTACGTGGCAGGTACAGCTAATTATGGAATCATGTACAAATTAGCAAAAAGAACCAGATCACAATTACAACACCCGTGAGAGCGAAAAATCGGTATTACTTTTACCACAACCAATCCACGCGAAAGTGCACAGAAACGTTGTTACACAAATATTAAAAATTTATAACAATATTCCTGGAAATTTTAAAGAAAACCGCATGGACAACTTTAAGCATATGTGTAAACAATATATAGTTGAATTATGTCTGTATAAAGTTGAGGATTTCTTCACGAAGAATATTTAATTTATTATTTTGATTTATATTTTATGCTTATATACTTACAGAATTTATTTCTTTCGTTTCCTTTTTGACATATTTCATACATTTGTATAATGAAATGAATAAAGTTTCTATTCTATTCTATATCTTTGGCGAATGCTGGGAGATAACAAAAGTCGTTTCATGGGGGTATTTAATAACTGATAGCTGACCGACTTATAGTAGACTCGCGATTATGTGAACTAATCACATTTATTTCAGCACTACTGTATTATATTTTTGTTACTAACAATAATAGGGAAATTATTTACTTACAAGGGAACACCGGCGGGTGTCCCCCTCCGATTTCGATGAAACTTAACAGATCGAAAGAGTACCTTAAAATAGGAAACACGTATTTTTTTTATCGGCGTATCCGCACGATTTGGGGTACAGGCCCCCTCCAAAGTTGGACGATTTTTCAATTTTTGCAAATATTTCTTAAATTATAACAAATATTAAATTTCCTCTTACATAATTTGCAGCATATTGCATGGCCCTAAGGATGCGTCCGTCCGTATTCGCAAAAAGTTAATAACGGGGACGGGGTACCCGTAACCCCATTTTTTTACATTTTTTCTTTTTCTTATTCATTAAAAGAAGGCCGATTTTACATAGAATACGATGATGTATAACAAGTTTAGAAAAGTTAATAATTGTAAAAATAGAAAAATAATATTAAAGCTTCAAAATTAATAACTTGTCTATTGATATAAATCAAATGAACTATAACAGAAATAAGTTTTTATCCCTAACATAATTTCCTAGCATAATACATGGTTTCAAGGTAGAATATCTCATAAAAAGCTAATAACGGGGGACGGGTACCCCATACCCCGCATTTTTTTAATAATAAGTTTATTCGTTATCATCAAAAAAAGATCGCTTTTACATAGAAAACAATGGTAATAAATTTGGAGGATTAATTAATAAAAATAATTGTAATAATATAATATAGTACATTAACAACAATTATTTGTTATCGTTACTCCGCTGCTCTCCTTACTTAAATACTTCTTAATTTAAGAATTGTATCTACTCGACAAGCTAATGGTCAAACCTTTCGATGCCTAACTAACTTACATATATGCTATACGAAACTTTTATCGGTGGTAGCAATATAAATCTTTTATCAACTGCAGTTAGGGAACTGCGTTTTATATATTTCCTTAATAAAATGTTATTCATTCTTAGAATACCCATAATCCTTTAGTGCGTATATATGACCAATTTGCTACACAGAACGAAGGATTAAATAATACATACATATATATTTTTTAATTATTTTCAAGTTTTTCGTGCAATGTAGGTGTACAATGTAAGTATTCAATGGAGCATAAATATAACTAATGTGTTTGTAACGATTATAACATTTCGGAAACAATAGAACAGAATTAAAAAAAAATTATAATGCTTATAAATGTTTAAATACATGACACACTGTAATGCGATTATTGGTATATATGTATTGCACATAGCGAACAAGATTAATATATACATACATTAATTAAGCTATGTAAGTATTACAGTAGTGATATCTGTGTAAAAGTGTTTAAACACAGATTTTGTTTGCACCATGAAAACCGCACAATAGCTGGTTTATTGAAAATACTACACTAGGGTGTAGACTGCGCATCTTTGTTAAAACAGAACTCTACAGGCTTTTTAAAGGGCCCAGGTCTTTCCTCAACGTATCCACTCTTATACACGAGTACTTGAATACGTCGAAAAATCTTGGGGAAGAAAACTGATTAGGTTAGGGAATGGCAACTTAATAATATTATTTCTCTGATGTAAATCTATGTCGCAGTTCATAAGAATCACTATATCCGAAAAAGTTCTAAAAAAATTTTTTCCACAGTCTAAAACCACTAACTACATCTAGAGGTTGTACCATCGCTGTCGTTTTTCTTTGGTATATTTAAAATGTTCAAAGTTTTGTCTTTCGGCACTAATTGCTGAAGTTCGGCAACACAATGCCCACTGCCAAGAATCAATCAAAAAGACACAATATTTGGCCCGGTATTATATTACGATTATTAATTTTCTAAATTTATTATACATCACCGTTTTCTATGTAAAAGCGATTTTTTTGTGAATAATGAATAAACTTATTAATAAAAAATGCGGGGGTATGGGTATCCAGTCCCCGTTTTAGCTTTTAATGAAGATATCTACCTTCGAGACCATGTATTATGCTGGAAAATTATGTTAAGGATAAAAACTTATTTCTGTTATAGTTTCATTTGATTTATATCAATAGACAAGTTTATTAATTTTGAAGCTTTTATTATTATTTCTATTTACAATTATTAATTTCTAAACTTGGTTATACATCATCGTATTCTATGTAAAAATCAGCCTTTTTTGAAGAATAAGAAAAGAAAAAAATGTAAAAAAAAGGGGGGTACGGGGTACCCCGCCCCCTTATTAACTTTTTTGCGAATACGGACGACACGCACCCTTAGGGCCATGCAATATGCTGCAAATTATGCTTAAGAAGAAAATTAATATCTGTTATAATTTAGGAAATATTTGCAAAATTGAAAAATCGTCCAAACTTTGGAGGGGCTGTACCCAAAATCGTGCGGATACGCCGATAAAAAAAAATACGTGTCTCTTATTTTAATACTCTTCCGAACTGTTAATTCATCGAAATCGAGGGACACCCGCCGGTGTTCCCTGTCGAGTAGAATATTTCAATTGTTGGAATCTATGTAGTACTTAGAATACCATGTAGTACCTTTTAGGTGGAGCACGAGGTTGGGATTATTTGTAATTATTTAGTTTCCCCCCCATAATATTGATATTAAAAATGCCTGTTCAGCTACTTCTTGGTGGAAGGATGTAATAGACTTACCTGCCAATTTAGCAATGAAGAGTAATTTACATAAGTCAATTCCAGTTTCTGGAAATTAATACTTTATTGTCTCGTTCAACACTGTCATTAAAGTTAATACAAAAAAAAAATCGTCGAGAAGCCATAAATTTTATTGTTATAAATATATTTCCTAATGACAAAAAATGACATGCACATTCCCAACACAGAATTACCCCTTAAGTATATGTGCACATTGAGCGCTGCCTTTGAAATGAAGCCATTTTTGCAGATGTGGCAAACGTAGGGTCTCTCCCCGGTATGACCGCGGACGTGTGTCTTTAAAGAGGTCCTCTGATTGAAGGCCTTCCCGCAATACTTGCAGGTAAAAGGTCGCTCCACTGTGTATACGCTCATGATCCACCAGGTATTGTCGCTTGACGAAGGCTTTCGTGCAGTAACTGCATTTAAATTCTTTGACGCCAGTGTGCTTCAGATAATGTAAACGAAGCCTATCGCTGCTCGCGAAATCTTTCCCACATATATCGCACAGGTGTTTCGCTTCGTATACGAAGTGTTCTCAAATTGGAAGGCGTAGATAAGACCTTTTTGCATTTCTTGCACTGATTCCGCGCGACTGCGTCCACGTGTACCGTGTGGAATCGCTTCTGGTGTCAAAGACCCAGTATTGAAACTCTTTCTGGCAGACGACGCAAGAGATAGCTTCTGCCCCCTCATGCTTATTCTTGTGATCCCTGTAATTTGCCACCTCCTCGAAACCTTTCCCACAAACGCTGCAAGTGTAACTGAACTTATTCAGATGATTCGTATTTATATGTCTTTGGATCGAATATCTGTTCTTCGTCTGATAATCGCAAAGAGGGCACCTAAAGCAGCCTGGCTCGTGGTCTCATTATGCACGGACAATTTGTACAACGAATAGAACGTATCGTTGCAAACTAAGCATATGTACGGATCGTGAGTTTTGACGTGCTCCTCAATCTCCGATTGGGACCTGCACTTCGTGGTGCAATTATCGCAGAAATAGATACCCTTGATTGGTGTAAAGAATTTCAATGGTCCTACTTAATACCCCTTATGATATCCTACGATGTTTTTGCAGGTCGCGTACTCTTGGAAAAATCTCGGTGCATTTCGTGCAAGGCCATGTCTTTTCGCCAGCTTTGCATTTATTTCCTTTTTGACTTCTGAGTGATTTATTTTCTTATTGTTTCTGTTGGCATTTACTGACATCTGTGACATCGTTCGCTGGGACCTAAACATGTAATCGTATTCAGTAAAAGTTATACATATTATTGAGAACACGATATGGGCGTAACAATGCAATCATATGACAAAATACAAAGTATCTCATAAGGATGAGGAAGTATGTCAAAATTCATAATTAATGAAATATCATTAAAGGGCGGCGGTTTTAGGTTTTTGACGCCCATCATATCCCCACATACCTTCGATTGTAGGGCAAGCGGCAGGGAAGGGCACGTCTAACAGTGCTATCTCGGTGATGCGGGTGTACCATCCTTAACAAATTAAATACGAATTAAAGCTCAACAAATCTTCGGTTATTTATGCAACCGAAACTGCAAGTACTGTGTACCGAGCAATGCGTGATTTGCAAATATTTTTCCATTACCATTTCAGTGTATTGTGCTTTGATTGCATCACTAATCGAACAGTTGTGGAGCTTGGATTCGCATTTAATTTGTTAAATATGGTACATACTGCTGTGGTTTAGACAACCCAATTGTGCTGAGTGTATTTTGAGTTGCATATTTTGGTTTGTTTACTTTCTTCCGAGCTGTTATACATACCGAGAATTTTAGATTTAATTTTGTATAAATTTAGTTAAAGAGTTTATAGTATCATTTTAATTTATTTAGTGTTAAGTTTTTTTTTAATTAATCCATTCATTGAAATGTCTAGCGTTTGCTAGTTTTTTAATCGGATTCTACTAATACTGTCGGTGAATTAACGAACTGGCGTTATACGTTTTAAGAGAGGTTTTCGTAGAAAACAATTGTAGAATTTGTTAAGGACTTCTTGTTGACTATGACGTGAGTAGACATATTTTTAAATTTTGTGCATCTTGTAATCATTTTGTATTGTAATTTCCAGTTTATCTGTATTTCATATAGCAATCAAGGAATTCTTTTCGTAATAATCGTTAATATATTGAAGTGTGCACATATAGATATAGATCAATTATTAATTTTTTGTTTGGGAAGATACATTTTAAGTTTTATTTTCTCCATTATAGTTTAAAAGAGTTAATTTTCCGTTATTCAATTTTGCTGTTTCATTTTTTAATTATCAATCATCTCGTTTGGGGAATATAGCTATATTATCCAGTTAGTTTATTTAATTTGAAACCACGTGATTGAAATTGAAAGATTTAGATAATCTCCCGAACAAACAAACCTATTGCTTGCATAAAATAGCATTGTCCTTATTCTAATTGAGAGTCAAGTGCGGTTTATTTTAGGCCAAACCTTCAGTCAGGTTTTTTCCTGCACAAGTCTGTAATTAAACCCATTTTGGAAAAATAAATTTGATTGTGAATAGCATCATTGGATTAAAATTCTGATCTTTTAATTTTAATTTAAACCTTTCAATTTTTCGGTAAGTAAGAAAGTCTGATTTCCATTCACTCACAATTTACTTTCGTGATAAGATTCAAGTTTTCGCGAGGGTAAACTTCTGAGGTTAAATAGTTCTCATTGCGTTCTTTTAAAATTTTTATCCGTTGAGCTAGCTAATTTTCTATTTCATTTTAAAATCGGTTTTGCGTTTTCACTAAATTCAATCGGTACACAGCAATACGTACTTATATGGGTGGAGAGATTTCGGGGTTTGTCTATATTATATTAATCTCTATTTGACCGAAATGAGTGATTATAACCGATTTCTGGTGTTCCATCAAACAACTACAACATATGTCGCGTTTATTGTAACACCCTGTAGATAAATAGCTATACCAAGGAGGTGGCGTGCAGCTTCTGAAATGTAAATTAAGCGGTATATTTCAATGAACCCTTCTGCAATGTGGCAAACGTAAAAAAAGATACCATATAACCTGGATTTACGCAGAGGGATTAACATTTTTAGAATCTCAATTTGTTGTTTCGACCAATGGAGCAAGTAAATCTAACAATAATTTCAGAATTCAGAAGAATAATAAAAATGGGGGAAGTTTAAATTCTTAGAAATGGAAAATTGAAAATAAAAAAAATTAGGTAAGTAATAATTGTTTGCACATGCGGAAACGTTGGTATCGGTTTGAATTTCTACTTTCTGTTATCTCCAAATATAAAATCAGTACCACCATATGTAATTCGATTTGTGATGAAAGTCAACAATGGTGGCTATTGTTTGGTTTAACATAAAGATGTGCTTTGCATAAATGAAAGCAAAAATGTATTTAATAATAGGTTAACGAATTATTGTCATTAATAATCTGCACTACTGTGAATGTATCATCCTCCCCCACTTCAAATAAACTCTTCCACCCCTGTTGCGCATCTGCAACATGCACGGTGCACTTGCAGTCACATGTTTACTATACTAGTCGAGTGTTAGAACTTTTCTTTATTTTTATAACAAAGTTTTATATTAATATGTGATCGTAGGCAATCAGTGTATTTACTAAACGGTGAGTAGGTAGGTACCCATCAATTAAGTCCTATTAGTTATTTTGCATATACGATGCACATTGCACGTATAATTATATATATGCAATATATATAATTGGCAAAACAACATAGTAGCCATCTTAAAAATAAGGAACTACTGTCAGAAAATTTAACATATCCTAAAAATTTGTTTTGAATAACTGGTTTCTTAGTATACACCACTTTCTTACTTTATTTTCAAATGTTATAGGTTAGCGAATGCCTGATGGTTCTAATCTAGATTCTTGTGTAAAGAGATTTTTATATTGCCGTGAACAAACGGGAACCAGAGATAATACGGAAACTGTGGTAACAATATACAGTGAGTAGTAAATCCTTTCATTCGTTGTATATACAAGTTCTAAGAATCCAATCAAAGTAAACATTAACTATATATACATTTCTAAAATTTACCAGCTATGGTCCCTTTGGTGTTACTTATGATTCCATTGTTTGAGCCTTCCCATTACATTACAATTAAACAATACATAATACTGCAGAAAGTACAGTGAAGACTGGTTTGAAATATGCCAAAGCCCATGGTCTGTTCGGGTAAGAAGACATGTGCAGAAAAAAGGGAAAATGTATATATCTTAAATGAAAGAACCTGTTACTTTCTTCAGTTTTGGTAAAGAGTTCCTGTGATCTTTTTATTAATTATTATTTTTGCATCGTGTTATATTTATAGGTAACTACATTTAGTTTTTTTTCTGAAGAAAGAATTATGTTTCATTGAAGAGCTTATCCTGAAGTTCAATACCATGATATGATTATTGAATATTTTAAAGAAATATAAATTAAATTTAGTATTGGACATAGACTTTTAATTTATAGCCATTTTTTTGTTATCAAACACATAAAAACGACCACTGTAAGTATAAAGTGACAATAATATC